>WNWK01027475.1:0-26264 GCA_009830355.1 Cherax destructor
GAAAGAATTATCGATGAAAACTGAGGTCTACTGTTTTAAACCCTTTGAGGTTATTCGTACAAGTACGTTTTACGCACTGTGGTTATTGACGTACTAGTACTCCTAAATTCTAGCGTCCTCAAATCAAGCAGAAACAGGCTGTTAGGCCTAGATGTGATAGAATGGGTCTGTGCGGTCAGTGTGTGCAGTATAAAAAAATTCCTGCACCACACAGTGCATAATGAGGAAAAAAAAACTGACCGTGTTTTTGGTTTAAAACAGCGACTTTGCAGTCTATTTTCGTATGGTATTTATGCTTGTATTCTCGTTATGTTAGTCTCATTTTATAGAATAGATGATATATTACAGAAATTGAGATAATTTTGACTGGTTTCACGATGACAAGTACCTTGAAACTGAGCGCAAAGTAGCGAAATGTTCGATTTTGGCCGATGTTCAGGGTAAACAAATCACACCATGCGTCCAATACATATCAACTGGAGAGTCTAATATTCTTGCACGTGCGCTGATATTATTTATACCATTTTTACAGTGATGCAGTTGTATACATAACAGTAAATCTTCTATTTTTTTGTGAGAATAAAAATTCAAAATGGAAAGCAAAAGTAATGTAAGAGGGGCCTGGAGACGTGACTAATGAACAGGGAAGATGTTATTTTAGTGCCAGAAATGTCTGCCTTGTTTATTATGGACCCTATTTTGAAATTGGCATCGTTTGAAATTTGTGTGAAATTGGCAAATTGCCATTTTCTGACCACTATTTTGGTAGTTGAAATTGGTAAATAGGCGGTTTCTTGTACCCAATCGATAGAAGAAATGGAGTTCTAGCAAATAGCTATAATTTTAGTAGACTGAAACATTGGAATGTGCCAAAAATAGGGCTCAAAGTGGGTGAAATCGCTGATGCGTAAGTGTCATGGCTACCGCTAACTTCGCGAAAGCATAATTCCATTAGTTTTCGATCAAATTTCATAATTTTTGAGCCGTTATGATCGGAAAAGATTCTCTATCATTCCATGAAACAAAAATTTTTTTTTTTTAAATTCGTGGACCCTGAGAACGAGTTTCAAGAGAGACCCCTTGGACCCCAAAGGGTTAATACGCATAAATTCTAGCCCTCAAATCAAGGGGGAGAAAGCTGGTAGGCCCACATGTGAGAGAATGAGTCTCCATGGTCAGTGTGCGCAGTATAAGAAAAATTGGGAGCCAATGGTGCATTGTGGGAATGCCATTTCAGTAGTCCATGTTCAGCATGCCTAGTGGTAAGAAATATCTGACTCCCGGCGAATCTGGGACTCTTTTCTTCCCCAGTGATAGCTATAACACAGATGGAAGTGTCTCTGAAGATGAATTTCATGGTTTTGAGGAGTTTGTGACCGAAAGCAATGTCCAGGATACCAGAAGGAAGGAAGGAAGAAAGAAAGTAAGGAAGAGATGAGAGGAAGGAAGGAAGGAAAGAAAGAAATGAGAGGAAGGAAAGAAGGAAGGAAGGAAAGAAGGAAGGAAGGAAAGAAGGAAGGGGGAAAAGGGAAAGGGAAAGGGAAAGGGAATTAAGAAAGGAAGGAAGGAATTAGAAAGAAAGAAAGGAAGGAAGGAAGAGATGAGAGTAAGGAAAGAAGAAGTAAGAAAGGAAGGAAGAAAGGAAGGAATGAAGAAAGGAAGAAAGAAAGAAAGGAAGGAAGAGTTGAGAGGAAGGAAAGAAAAAGTAAGAAAGGAAGAAAGGAAGGAATGAAGGAAGTAAGGAAGGAAGGTAGGTAGGAAAGAAGGGAGGATGGTGGGGAATAAGGCACTGGACCCCATGGGTGTTGACAGGCAGTGAGGGTGGTGAGTGATGGTATAATATGTCATTTTGACAGCAGCCCCACCTGACTCAGCATATTTAGACGTCCACACACACATACACACACACCACACCAAGCTTCCAGATGCTAATAGCAGTTGTAGGAAAGTGTCCAGTCTTTAACCCTTTGACTGTCGGAGACCCCTTTCTGAAACTGTCATTCTATGTCGGGAAATATTCAAGAAAAAAAAAAATTTTTTTTTAAAAAAAGTTAAGATTATTTTCTGATTGTTTTGTCCTAAAAACAGATTTTTGCCATCAATATTTACCGAGATATAGAGTGTAAAATTGGCAGAAAATAGCCGCGTATGGCAACAGCGGCGATACCCTCCCTTTCGGTAAACATTTGTTTACTTCCATTAAGTAGATTTCTTGTTTTTCACTATTTTCTTTTACGTAACTATGTGGCCTGTGAGACCAAGGTAAGGTGCAATGTATATATATACATTCGTTGTATGCAACACAATAATAGCATAAACATTAGTATCTTTATATTGTTTACAAACCTTGTTTACACAAACCAACAATACAAAAAAAACTTTATTAATATTGTTCTATAATATATATACAAATGTACAGTCACTGGACATGTTCATAGATGTTCTGCAGCTTGTGGAACTCTTTGAAACATGGTTCTATGCACAGTGGTGTTTTACATTCCTCACACTAAAAATGAGTGTCTCTGCATTTTTGTGGGTGTTTTTGTATATGCACAGACAAACAACTCTTCTGAGCAGTTTTCTTCAAAGTAGCAGCAGACAGTTGTGTTAGGTAGTTATCCTAGGTTCATGGTTGTCTGGGTCGTCATTCCTTCCTTCCTTCCTTCCTACATTCCTTCCCACATTCCTTCCTACATTCCTTCCTACCTACTACCTATCTTCCTTCCTTCCTTCCTACCTACCCACCTTCCTTCCTACCTTTCATCTCGTCCTTCCTTTCTTCCTTCTGGTTCTATATATACACACAGTCACTGGACACGTGCCTAGAACTGCTATAAGCTTCTGAAAGCTGGTTGTTGTGTCTGGGTCATCATTCCGTCCTTCCTTCCTTCCTACATTCCTTCTAACCTTCCTTCCTACATTCCTTCCTACATTCCTTCCTTTCATCTCGTCCTTCCTTTCTTCTGGTTTCTATATATATGCATATATAATCACTGGACACTTATAGAATTGCTATTAGCTTCTGGGGAAACTGGTTGTTGTTTCTGGGTCGTCATTCCTTCCTTCCCTACCTTCCCCTTTCCCTTTCCCGCCTTCCTTCCTGCATTCCTACCTACCTTCCTTCCTTTCTTACCGTCCTTCCTTCTTTTCATCTCCTTCCTTCTGGTTTCTATTTTTATGATATATAGTCACTGGACACTTCATAGAACTGATAATAGCTTCTGGAAGTTGGTTGTTGTGAGTGTTTGGACTTGTAAATATGCTGAGTCAGGGTGCGGCTGCTGTCAAAATGACATATTATACCACCACTCGCCACCCTCACTGCTGTCAACACCATGGGGTCCCTTGCTCTTCTTCCCCACAGTCCTTCCTACCTACTTACGTACCTACTTGCGTACCTACTTACATACCTACTTACATACCTACTTGCTTACCTACTTACCTACTTGCTTACCTACTTGCTTACCTACTTACCTACCTACTTACCTACTTGCCTACCTACTTCCCTTAGAGTTTGAAGCTGTGTGTGTGGACATCTAAATTTGCTGAGTCAGGGTGGGGCAGCTGTCAAAATGACATATTATACCATTACTCACCACCCTCACTGCTGTCAACTTGTCAACAAAAAAGGGGACCCATGTTTCCCCACAACCTCCTTCCTAGCTTCCTTTCTTCCTTCCTTCCTTTCTTACATATTTCCTTCCTTCCTCTCATCTCTTCCTTCCTGCCTTCCTTTCTTCCTTCATTCATTCATTCCTTCTTTTTCTTCCTTCCTTTCTTACTCTTTTGTTACTTCCTTCTTCACATCTCTCCTTCCTTTCTTTCTTACTTCTTTTGTTCCTTCCTTCCTCTCATCTCTCCTTCCTTTCTTTCTTTCTTCTTTCCTTCCTTCCTTCTTCTTTCCTTCCTTCCTTTCATCTCTTCTTTCCTTCCTTCCTTTCATCTCTTCTTTCCTTCCTTCCTTTCATCTCTTCTTTCCTTCCTTCCTTTCATCTCTTCCTTCCTTCCTTCCTCTCATCTCTTCCTTCTTTCCTTCTGGTATCCTGGGCATTGCTTTCGGTCACAAACTCCTCAAAACCATGAAATTCATCTTCAGAGACACTTCCATCTGTGTTAGAGCTATCATTGAGGAAGAGAAGAGTCCCAGATTCACCGGGGAGTCAGATATTTCTTACGCTAGGGATGCTGAACATGGACTACTGAAATGGCTTTCCCACAATGCACCACTGGCTGCCCGATTTTTTTTATACTGCGCACACTGACCACACAGACCCATTCTCTCACATGTGGGCCTACCAGCTTTCTCCCACTTGATTTGAGGCTGCTAGAATTTAGGCGTATAAATACGTCCGAAACATTGGCTCGTAAGACGTATATATACGTCCGAAACAGTCAAAGGGTTAAATATGTGTATATATATTATAGAACAATAGTAATAAAAAAAATTTGTATTGTTGGTTTGTGTAAACAAGTTTGTAAATAATATAATGATAATAATGTTTGTACGGTTATTGTGTTGCATACAATGAGTATATATATATGTACATTGCACCTTACTTTGGTTTCACAGGCCACATAAGTTACTTGGAAAAAAAATATTGGAAAATACAAGAAACCTTTGAATGGGAGTAAATATAAGTGTACTGGGTGAGCAGCATTCGCCACTGTTGCCATACGCGGTTTATTTTCTTCCAACTTTACGCCTCTATATCTCGGTAAGTACTAATCGCAATTTTTTTTTTGGCTTTAAACACTGCAAAATAATCCTAACATTTTGGTAAGAATTTTTTTTTTTTAAATATTTTTTGACATAGAATGAGTTTCAGAATAGGGCTTACAGTCAAAGGGCTAATGGTCTTAACCCTTGATGGTCGAGAGGCCCTCTCCTAAACTCGTTCTCAGGGTCAAAAATATTTAAAAAAAAAAAAAAAAATGATTTTTTTTCTTATGAAATATTTTTTTTTCTCTAAATCTAATAGGCTAAACAAAATTTTTTTGCGATCAATACACACTGAGATATTAAGGCGTGAAGTTCACAGAAATTGAACTGCTTACGGCAACATCGCCGACTGCCGGTCACCCGGTAATTATTTTATTTTTTTTCGAATTTTCTTTCTTTTTTTTTTTTTTTCCAAGTAACTTTTATGGCCTGTGAGACCAATATAAGGACTATTTGGTATATATTTACTCGTTGTATATTACACAATAGCTCCAGAAACACTGTTGTCATTATATTGTTTACAAAAAATGTTTACACACACGAACAATGTAAAATGTTGTTTATTACTATTTGTCTCACATATATATACATACAGTGGACCTCGGTTAACGAAATTAATCCGGTCCAGGAGCTATTACTTAATCTGAATCTTTCGTTATCTGAAACCTTATTTCCCATAAGAAATAATGTAAATACAATTAATTCGTCCACAAAAAATAATCACAAAAAAAAAAAAAAAAAAAAAAAAACATATACTTACCTTTATTGAAGAGTTGCAGGCATCTGGAAGGTAGAGTTGCTGACAGGGGCAGGGTGTTAATGGTTGGAAGGGGAATCCCCCTCCAAATGGACTTCAGGTAACAAGTCCCTCTCTGGGGTTACTTCCCTTCTTTTTCTTAATGCATGCCTGCTACACTCCCTGCATGCCTGCTACACTCCCTGCATGCCTGCTACACTCCCTGCATGCCTGCTACACTCCCTGCATGCCTGCTACACTCCCTGCATGCCTGCTACACTCCCTGCATGCCTGCTACACTCCCTGCATGCCTGCTACACTCCCTGCATGCCTGCTACATTCCCTGCATGCCTGCTACACTCCCTGCATGCCTGCTACACTCCTTGCATGACTGCTACACTCCCTGCATGAATGCTACACTCCCTGCATGAATGCTACACTCCCTGTATGAATGTTACACTCCTGCATGAATGCTACACTCCTGCATGAATGCTACACTCTCTGCATGAATGTTACACTCCCTGCATGAATGCTACACTCCTGCATGAATGCTACACTCCCTGCATGAATGCTACACTCCCTGCATGAATGCTACACTCCCTGCATGAATGCTACACTCCCTGCATGAATGCTACACTCCCTGCATGCCTGCTACCACTGGGGTGCCACTAGGAAGCTTCTTTCGACCCATGGTGACTTATTTCACAGTGACAATCACTAAACCACCAAAAAGACACCAAATATATTGTGAATCTTTGAAAAAGCGCGCTAGGTAATGTTCTCTCAATGGTAAACAATGCTTCACTGGCGTCCTGCGCGTGGAGCAGGTGGACACGTCTAATACCTTTCGGTAACCGAGGAATTTTTCGCTAACCGATTACGAAAAAAGCTTACGTTTTCCGAAGCTTACGTTAACGGAACCTTTCGTTAACCGAGGGTCCACTGTACATATATACAGTCACTGGACATGTTTCTAGAAGTTCTGCAGCTTGTGGAACTCTTTGAAACATGGAGTCATGCACAGTGGTGTTTTACACTCCTCATACACAAAACGAGTCTCTCTGTGTTGTTGTGGGCATCTTTTGTATGTGCACAGACATAACACCTCTTCTGAGCCTTTTCTTCATAGCAGAGCAGGCAGTTGTATTAGGAAGTGATCACCAGGCCTCAGACGAGAGGGTAGTTGTTGATCAGTTCACAGGCGTTGTTCTATTGCAGGTGTTGTTACTTGGTACTTGAATAATATTTGTCTGATGACAGACAAACAAAATTGACCATATGGTGGTTTGTTTCTGGTCTTCAACTCATACACATTATAAGCATTCAGCATGGAAATGTCCACAAGATGAAAAAGAGTTTTATGTACCACTTATAACTCTTGCGAACACAATCAGCAAACCCAATCTGCATGTCACATTTGTCCACTGAACGCATATTGAGAGTGTAGTCCATCACAGCTGCAGGTTTTAGGATGGGTTCATTGGTCTCTCTATTCAGCCTGCCAGTGTCTGTCATTTCGTTTTGGTGAACTGATGACAACAGTGTGACATCTCGTTTGTCATGCCACCGAAATGATATGATGTCATTGGCAGCAAATGCCTGCACCTCGCCTCTACGAGTGCCTGCGTTGAACCTTGGCATATGTTTACGATTTGCACGCACTGTACCACACACATCTGTCATGTTCACTCGCAAAAAATCACTGCGTAAAGGGCTTGTGTACCAGTTATCAGTATACTATAATATATGCCCCTTACCAAGATATGGTTCCATCATTGTTCTAACCACATAAAGGGCCCCAGAATCTGGAATTCATTACCAGTAAATATTAAGATAATCTTGTCTGAAAATCAATTTAAGACTCAACTCAAAAACCACCTACTCACCCAAAACTAAATAATCATACTATAAACTACTTTGAAAAATGCTCATTATTACTTTCCTATACGATAATCTCAATCATTAATAATATGTTACTATTATGTTACCCCCTACTCAATCAAAACTAAATACTCATATTATAAGTTAATGTCAAAAATGCTCAATGTTATTTTCCTTAAGATAATCCCAATTCCATATTACCATTCGAGAATCTAAACACCTGTAACAATCTAATATCATCGTATAATAATTTAAACAGTAAAATTTCATCATATTGTAATCTTGAAAACAATTTTTAACTAGAATAAACTCAATAAATTTCTCTAATATTAAGTACATAGTTTTAAGTTACTAGATTAAGCTGCCCCTAATGCCATGGCATGTCAGTGGCTCTCCTTGCACTCAATTCACATTGTAACTACCAATACCTATGTAATCTGCAATCTGCAAAGAAATAAAATTTACTTTACTTTACTTTACTTTACATCACCAGAGATACCCAATAACTTCCTGGTACAGTGGACCCCCGGTTTACGTACTGCTCCAAACTCGAACAATTATGTAAGTGTATTTTTGGGGGTCTAAAAGGACTAATCTAATTTACATTATTTCTTATGGGAACAAATTCGTTTGGTAACGGCACTCGAACAGCATTTTGGAACGAATTATGGCCATTAACCGGGGGTCCACTGTATTTTGCAATGTACAGTGGACCCCCGCTATTTGAATGGCTCGGCAACAGAACATATCGTCATTACAACAAGAAAATCGATATAGCCATGTGAACAAAATATCACGATTCGAACAAGTGCATCCATGACCTGTCCGCTGAGGGGTGGAGAGTCAGTCCCGCGTTGTTTACACTCGAGAGAACAATACTCTGCACACTCATCCAGACATTTCACACTTAATTATAATTGTTTGGAGTTTGTTCATTAAGTGCGAGGCAGTGGTGAGAGGCAGTGGTGGTAGAGGCAGTGGTGAGAGAGGCAGTGGTGAGAAGCAGTGGTGAGGCAGTGGTAGCAGAGGCAGTGGTGGTACAGGCAGTGGTGGTAGAGGCAGTGGTTGAGGCAGTAGTGAGAGGCAGTGGTGAGAGGCAGTGGTTGAGGCAGTGGTGAGAGGCAGTGCTAGTAGAGGCAGTGGTGGTAGAGGCAGTGGTGGTAGAGGAAGTGGTGAGAGGCAGTGGTGAGAGGCAGTGGTGAGAGGCAGTGGTGAGAGGCAGTGGTGAGAGGCAGTGGTGGTAGAGGCAGTGGTGGTAGAGGCAGTCTTAATGTAGAGTGCGAGGTGAGTAAACAAGATTAAATGAAGGTTCGGGAGTTTTCTAAACAAACCAGTTGTTGTTGCTGTTACCAGCCTGGACACGTATGATTTCTGTTCACTCCATCAAGCCGACTGGAAGTGATCTAATGCAGTTAGCATTACAAACTCCGTTTTCTCTTATACTAACACATCTGAAGAAGGAAAGAATGGGAATATGTTTTCATAGCTAGACCAAGAATGCCCACAACCACTGTCCTCCCCAGCCACCACATTCATAATGACATACATATTTTATTCATTCTAGAGTGTATATCAGGTTTTTATGTTATTTATATTGTTTATTATGTCATATTAGATGAATTGTGATAGATAAATAAGCTGTCAAGTTGATAATAGCTTCATAGTGAAGTACTATTTTGTCATGCCTCCTGACTGCAGAAACGGATTAATTGTATTTCCATTATTTCTTATGGAAAATATTAAATCGCCTTCAAACATTTTGTGTTAAGAACAAACTCCTGGAATGGATTATGTTTGAATAGCGAGGGTCCACTGTATTACTTCCTGTGTACACAATAATGTCCAATACAAGACCACTGTAGCAATCACAAAGTACAAACAACTTTATACCAAAGCGTTTCCTCTTGCTTGATATATACTGCTTGAACGACAGTCTACCTTTGAACAAAATCAAAGACTCATAAATAACAAGGTTCCTGAAGGGATAAACATACATATTGAATTTCTGTTTCAGATACATAAACACATATCTAATCTCATAGAACCTGTCGTTTCTGTCAGGCCTGGTTTTGTCTGAGAAGTGTATCATACGTAACAGTAGCACAAATCGATTCACTGGTATTATTTCACTTAAAGATGGGGTTGCAATGAGGCGGTCTGTCAACCAGTATGATTTGACACTGTGCTTATACACATGTGGCATAAACATTATTGTGGAAACAAAAATATATCTCAGCCACAGTTGTCTCCTTCCACTGGTGTAGACATGATCCTGGTGAAAGAATCGTGTTTGCCATGGTGTAATCAAGTATCTGTTGCTTTCCTGACAATAATTTCCATCAGGGGTTCAGTCAAAGAATAACTGGAAACATTCCAGTTCAGTGGCATTATTCCCAAGTGTACATGATGACCGTAGTCCACTATGACTTTCATCAAAGTGATGGGGATTGGGAACAAAATTGGCAGCTTCCTGCCAATCCCAAGTGCGGTCTGCTGGTGGGTACTGGATATTGACAGGTGGTTGTGGAGGTTGTTGTGGTGGGTGGGTGGGTGAGGCTGACTCAGTGGCTTGGGTAGCAGCATGTGCTGCTGCTGGTGCCTGATGGCTGGCACTGCCACCACCACCATCTGATAATGCATGTACATTTTCATCCCCATTGTAACAATATCACCTTCATTTTCACTATCATTTCCTGTTGTATGCCCATGGGATGTACTCTGAGATGTACTCCATACCCTTGGAACAGCATATGGCACGCTACCAGAGCGCATGTAGTGTTGTATATACTGATGCTTCACTGGAGAATATTCCCCTTCACTCTCGCTACTGGAACTGTTTTGAAGAGCTTGGAGTTCATATTCACTATCACTATCATCACCATTGCTCACATCTGAGTCCTGGATATGAGTAAATAACAGTTTCCTACTTCGTTCTGGTACAACTGAATGTGAACAAGACGCCACAGCACCAGAGGTGGAAGGTTGTGGGTCGTCTGGGTTTTCCTCACTATTACCAGTATTATGTTCATTATTTTTGGTCACAAACTCACCAAAACCTTGGAATTCATCTTCACTGACACTTCCATCTGTGTTTGAACTGTCACTTGGGAACAAAAGAGTCCCAATTTGCCGAGGAGTGAGGTGTTTCTTACCGCGAGGCATGGTGAACAAGAGGTACTGAAATGGTGTTCCCAAAATGCACCACTGGCTCCACGATTTTTTTCCTACTGCGCACACTGACCGTGCAGACCCATTCTCTCACATGTAGGCATACCAGCTTTCTCCGCTCGATTTGAAGGCACTAGAATTTACGCGTTCAAGTACGTGACCGACCCTGGCTGCAATGACGTACTAGTACGTGACCGACCCTCAAAGGGTTAATGTAGGGTGAGAGGTGAAAAGTATTGATTTACGTAAAGCTTTTGATACAGATGATCATGATTTGTTGCACATAAAATTAACACACTATGGTATAAGAGGGCACTACCTCAACTGCCTAAAGTCATACCTTAACAACAGAAGCCAATATGTGTACGCAAATGGAGCTAACTCTTCCACACAACCAATTTCAGTTGGAGTACCACAGGGAAGTAACCCATATTATTAGCAGATGACACTACATACGTTTTCTCTCTCCCAAGCCCAGTCATACTAGCCAATACTGTAAATGCTGAATTACAGAAAAAATCTACCTGGATGATGACTAACAAGCTAACTCTTAATATTGACAAAACCTATTTCATTCAGTTTGGAAACAGAGCTACAAATGTTCCACCTAATATAATGATAAACGGATCACCTGTCACAAGACTCATAGAGGGAAAATTCTTAGGAATCCACCTTGACAGTAGCATCAAATTTCAGACACATATACAACAAATTTCCAAGAAAATCTCTAAGACCGTAGGCATACTATCAAAGATACAGTACTATGTTCCACAACCAGCTCTCCTTGTCCTGTATCACTCACTCATTTACCCCAATCTCACCTATGGAATTTGTGCATGGAGCTCAACAACAATATATCATCTAAGACCACTAATAACCCAGCAAAAGGCTGCAGTCAGAATGATAACAAATTCCCACTCCAGACAGCATACTCCACTAATATTCAAAAGTCTAAACTTACTCACCATAAAGAACATCCATACTTATTATTGTGCCTACTACATACATAGAACACTAAACTCAAATATAAACCCTCCACTCAAACTTCTCCTTACCAACCTTAACAGGACACATGACCATAACACAAGACACAGATCACTCTTTGATGTTCCCACTGTCCATCTCACACTATGTAAAAACTCTATGCACATAAAGGGCCCATCAATTCAAGACTCTTCTTAAAAACCACCTACTCACCCAAAACTAAATACGTACTCAGTACTTAACTTTACCTACATAGCTACCAACTCACTCTCCACCGCCTCAAAATTTGATTGCTCACTGTGTACGCCCCTAGCCTCAGAACCCCAAAAGTAAATGCTCAAAGTGCAATAAATTCTCATATTTTAACCTAATGCAAATGTTGAATAACATACAGTGGTCCATCGGTTTTCGCCGAAAATTCGTTCCAGAATGCTGCTAAAGTGCCATTACCGAACGAATTTACTTCCTTAACCCTTTGACTGTTTCGGACGTATATATACGTCTTACGAGCCAATGTTTCGGACGTATTTATACGCCTAAATTCTAGCTGCCTCAAATCAAGCAGGAGAAACCTGGTAGGCCCACATGTGAGAGAATGGGTCTGTGTGGTCAGTGTGCGCAGTATAAAAAAAATCCTGCAGCAAGCAGTACATAATGAGAAAAAAAAAACTCCGACCGTGTTTTTGAATTAAAACGCCGTCTTTGAGGTGTATTTTCGTATAGTATTTATGGTTGTATTCTCTTTTTCATGGTCTCATTTGATAGAATGGAAAACATACTACAGGAATAGAGATGATTTTGATTAGTTCCATGATGTAAACGATCTTGAAATTGAGCTCAAAGTAGCGGAAATGTTCGATTTTTGCCAATGTTCAAAAGTAAACAAATCACACCATGCGTCCAATACACATCAACTGGTGAGTCTAATATTCTTTCACAAGTGCACAGATATTATTTATACAGTTTTTACAATAATGCAATAGTCTGCATAACAATAAATCTTCTATTTTTTGTGTGAATAAAAAATCAAAATAGAAAGCAAGAGTAATGTAAGAGGGGCCTAAAGACATGACTAATGAACAGATAACATCTTATTTTAGTGCTAGGGATGTCTGCATTGTTTATTCTGGACCCTTTTTTGAAATTGACATCTTTTTTATTTTGCATGAAATTGGCGAAATTGCCATTTTCTGACCACTTTATTGGGTAGTTGAAATCGGTAAATTGGTGATTTCTTGTACTCAATCGATATAAAAAATGGAGTTCTAAAGAAATAGCTATGAGTTTGGTCGACTGTCCCAATGGAATTGGCCTAAAATAGGGCTCAAAGTCGGCAAAACCGCCGATGCGTATATATCACTGACATCGCTAACTTTGTGAGAGTGTAATTCCGTAAGTTTTCAATCAAATTTCAAACTTTTGGTGTCATTACAATCGGGAAAAGATTCTCTATCATTTCATAAGAAAAATAATTTTTTTTTTCCAAAATTTTCCGACATAGAATGACAGTTTCAGAATGGGGCCTCCGACAGTCAAAGGGTTAAGAAATAATGTCACGTAGGTTAGTCTATTTCAGACCCCCAAAAATACACTTGCAACAGCACTTACGAAAATACACTTACATAAATGTTCGAGTTTGGAGATGCACGAAAACCGAGGGACCACTGTATATTTAATTGTATAATTAATGCAACCTGATCAAATTATGTTTTGTAAGTCTAGTGTTAAGTACAGTGGACCCCTGAGCAATGAGCAAAATTCATTCCAGAAGCCTGCACAAGTGCCATTACCGAATGAACTTACTCCCTTAAGAAATAATGTCAAGTAGGTTAGTCCATTTCAGACCCCAAAAATACACTTACAAAAGCACTTACAATATTATACTTACATAATTGTACGATTTCCGGGGTGTTCGTAACTCGGGGGTCCACTGTAATCAGTAATCTATTAAGTTTAGATTGCCCGTAATACCAAGGCATGATAGTCGCTCTCTTTGCACTACAAATCATTGTAAACCCTCACTGTAAACTACGTATGTAAATATACTTCGTACAATATGTCAACCACATTGTAAACTTGCAAGGAAATAAAAAAAAAATTGAAATTTGAAATGACCATATGGACAGTTATAACACTAATATTGCCTATTAATCATAAGTTAGTTTTAAATTTGCCCAAAGTGCTCTACACATAAAGGGGCTTTTGGCATGTACAGTGGACCCCCGGAGTTCGTAGGCGTCGGAGTTCGTAAAATTCGGAGTTCGTGATATATTTTCGGAAAAATATTGGTTCGGTGTTCGTGGATCCGCTTGGAGTTCGTGATTCGTCCCAGACGCGTACGCGTGGCCTGAGGAGGGCCGACACTCATTGAGAGTCAGTGTGCCATTGTTTATCAGCGAGTGAGCGCCACCCACGCATTCATACCATACATTTTGTCATTATTCCATTGTTTTAGTGCTTGCAACAGCTAAATATGCCACCATGGGCCCCAAGAAAGCTCCTAGTGCCAGGCCTGTGGTAAAGAATGTCAGAAATACGGTAGAACTGAAAAAAGAGATCATTGCAAAATATGAAAGTGGAGTTCGTGTCGCTGAGCTGGCCAGGCAGTATGGCAAAGCCTATACAACCATCGCTTCCATTGTGGCCAAGGGAAGGGAAATCAAGGACACTGTTGTTGCGAAAGGTGCAAGTATGGTCACAAAACAGAGATTGCAAATACTGGAAGATGTTGAGACTTTGTTGTTGGTGTGGATCACCCAGAAAGAATTAGCAGGAGATAGTGTTACGCAGGCGATAATATCTGAAAAAGCAAGGCAATTGCATGGTGATCTTGTCAAGAAAATGCCTGCAACGAGTGCTGAAGTGAACGAATTTAAAGCCAGCAAAGGCTGGTTTGACAGATATAAGAAGCGTAGTGGCATACACAGTGTGATAAGGCACGGTGAGGCAGTCAGTTCAGACAAACTTGCTGCTGAAAAATATGTGCATGAATTTAAAAGCTATGTAGAGGCTGGAGGATTTAAACCCGAACAAGTGTTTAATTGTGACGAAACAGGCCTGTTTTGGAAGAAACTACCAAACAGGACCTACATTACACAGGAGGAAAAGGCACTGCCAGGACACAAGCCTATGAAAGACAGGCTAACTCTTATGTTGTGTGCTAATGCTAGTGGGGATTTTAAAGTAAAGCCTTTACTCGTGTATAACTCTGAAAATCCCATAGTGTTCAAGAAGTACAGTGTTGCCAAGGCTAATTTGTGTGTGATGTGGAAGTCTAACAATAAGGCATGGGTCACGACGGAAATTTTCCTTGATTGGTTCAATGAAGTGTTTGGCCCCAGAGTGAAGAAATACCTCCTGGAAAATAAATTGCCACTTAAGTGCCTCCTGGTAATGGACAATGCTCCTGGTCATCCTCCAGACTTGGAAGAGCAAATTGTGGAGGGTTTGAAGTTCATCAAAGTGAAGTTCTTGCTCCCTAATACCACTCCTCTCCTCCAGCTCATGGACCACCAGGTCATTTGTAACTTCAAAAAACTGTACACCATGCAATGTTTCAAAGGTGCTTTGACATAACCTCAGACACTGCTGTGACCCTAAGAGAGTTCTGGAAAGATCACTTCAATATCCTCAATTGCATAAGCCATATAGGGAAGGCTTGGGAGGAAGTGAGCACCAGGACTTTGAACTCTGCTTGGAGAAAACTGTGGCCAGACTGTGTCCCAGAGAGGGATTTTGAAGGGTTTGGGGCTGAGCTTCAGGGCCCTGAGCCTGTTGTGGAAAAAATTGTGGCACTGGGGAAGTCCATGGGGTTGGAGGTTACTTGCGTGGATGTGGAAGAGTTGGTGGAGGACCACAATGAAGAGCTAACCACTGCAGATCTGCAAGAGCTTCAACTGCAACAGAAACAGACCACAGCTCAGGAAAATGATTCAGAAAAGGAGGAAGAGATATGGAGGATGTTGCCTTCTTCAAAGATTAAGGAAATGTGTGCCAAGTGGAGTGACTTGCAAAGATTTATGGAGCATTATCACCCTAACAAAGCTGTTGCAGGCCGTGCTGGCAACATGTATAATGAGACTGTGGTGTCCCACTTCAGGGCTGTTTTTAACCCCAGAAAAGAACTTGGTACCTGAAGTGAGTACAAATAGAGAGCGTGTCTGTCTCGCGCCCAGCAGACGGAGGATCAAACCTCCACAAAGTATTGCGCTGAATAACCCAAATAGGTTTAGCGCTTAACATGAATTAAAATTGGTACCTGAAGTGTTAATGGAAGGGGATTCCCCTTCCAAACACTAGCAACTCCTCCATCCTCTCCCCTCCTCCCGTCTTCCACACATCAACAACTCTTCAATAAAGGTAAGTGACATGTTACAGTAGACCGTCATTTAGCACGAGATTATGTTGCACGTTATGGGTATTGCACGATTGAAGAATTGCGGCACATTATTATCTAACACAACGTAAAAATGATATTACACGGTTCGCGGGAGGGGAAAAATTTTTGAGCGCACGGTAGCCCGCAGTGGGTTAAACCATTGAGTCAGTGGGGGTCCTACTGAGGGTGGCTATGAGCCACATCAAGTGTTTAATGCTGACGAGAGAAGTGTTTTCTGGAAGAAAATGCCAACACGAACTTATATCAGTCAGCAAGAGAAAAGTGCACCAGGCTTCAAGACAGCAAAGGATCGCTTCACCTTGCTCATTTTCGGTAATGCATCAGGTGATTTCAAGTGTAAGCCCAATCCTTGTGCTTAGAGGAAAAGGGAATTTGTTTTTCCTTCCTGCAAACTGTAAGTTTATTCAGATACACGGGGCCAGGAGCTGAGTATCGACCCCTGCAACCACAATTAGGTAAATACAGTTAACACTGATTATCATACATAGCACATATGTGTAGAGAACCTAGGATAACCCAAAAAAAGTAAGACAAAGGAAATAAGTCACTCTGACTTTTTTGGGTTATCCTAGGTTCTCTACACATATGCTGCTATGTATGATAATCTTCGTAACTGTATCTGTGTATACCTGAATAAACTTACAGTTTGCGAGAAGGAAAAACAAATAACCATTCCCACAAGCAGCCTTTTTGTTGTTCAGCGGGGGACACCACCGGCCATCCCCAGCTACCCTGGACCCCACCATCCCAGCATTCGTACGTATTTCATACGCGTCAAAAAAAAAGTCCTTTGAGAGAGTGAATTGTATTTTGATCTTTAAATTAATATATCTTGTAACTGCCAAGCAATCAAAGTGTTGCTCAAAGTGGCAAGAAAAGGTATAAGCATTTAAGTCTTAGAATTAACGAAAAAAAAGATATTAGACAAGACATAACCCGTGGCTGTAATGAAGTGTTACTTTGTACACATAAAAAGAGGTAAACATAAGTTTGTGTGACTGACTGACTTGACTGACTGACTGACTTGACTGACTTACTGACTTGACTGACTGAATGACTTGACTGACTTACTGACTTGACTGACTTGACTGATTGAATGACTGACTGACTGATTGACTTGACTGACTGACTTACTGAATGACTTACTGAATGAATGACTTGACTGACTTACTGAATGACTTGACTGACTGAATAACTTACTGACTGAATGACTTGACTGACTTACTGACTTGACTGACTTACTGACTTGACTGACTTACTGACTTACTGACTTGACTGACTTACTGACTGAATGACCTGACTGACTTGACTGACTTGACTGACTGAATGACTTGACTGACTGACTTGACTGACTTACTTGACTGACTGACTTACTGACTGAATGGCTTGACTGACTTACTGACTTGACTGACTTACTGACTGAATGATTTGACTGACTTACTGACTGAATGACTTGACTGACTTACTGACAGAATGACTTGACTGACTGACTTACTTGACTGACTTACTGACTTGACTGACTTGATTGACTTGACTGACTTACTGAATGACTTACTGACTGAATGACTTGACTGACTTACTGACTGAATGACTTGACTGACTTACTGAATGACTTGACTGACTTACTAACTGAATGACTTGACTGTCTTACTGACTGAATGACTTGACTGACTGAATGACTTGACTGACTGAATGACTTGACTGACTTACTGACTGAATGACTTACTGACTGAATGACTTGACTGACTTACTGACTGAATGACTTGACTGACTTACTGACTGAATGACTTGACTGACTTACTGACTGAATGACTTGACTGACTTACTGACTTGACTGACTTACTGACTGAATGACTTGACTGACTTACTGAATGAATGACTTGACTGACTTACTGAATGACTTAAAGTTAGACACTCAGTACAACCATCGACTTCAGTTCAAGAACTTCTACTATCCACCTCAGCCCAGTAGGGCCACAGCATAACTCTCCACTCTCTTCACAATCATCCACAAACACCAGCACCCACAATTTAAGGTAAATACTATTATTTCTGTTACATTTGTAGTCTTAAGCAGTAAAAACAACATAATACATCACGATAATGAACTACAATTACATATTCACTTTTATTTTTGTAAGATCTCTTGGTCTAAAAAAAACTTGTTTGGCTTTTTGGGGACTCCCAGGAACGTAACCCTATTTTTCCCATAAGTTCTGTTAATTATTTAACACGACTTTTTCAGGAACGTAACTATCGTGCTAAATGACGGTCTACTGTATTACTGTTTATTTCTTATGTCTCATTGTTTTCTGTGTAATTTTAATGTATATTTGTTGTACAAAAAGAATTTATTTTAATACTTTTGGGTATTCGGAGCGCCCTCTGGAACAGATTAATTACGAACTCTGGGGGTCCACTTACACCTAATTGTTATACTCCTTTGTACAAATATGTATCATGCTGAAATAAAAAAATTATTAAATTATAATTATTATACAGTGGTCCCTCGACTAACGATAATTCCATATAACGAGAAAATCGTGTAACGAGCGCTTTTTTTACTAAATATTTTTCTCCAGTAGTGAGCATTAACTCGTGTAGCGAGCCGTACCAGACCTGCCTGCCTGCCCGGCGATTGCGCGGTGAGGCGGACAGGACGCCAGTCTAGCATTGTTTACACTTGAGAGAACATTAGCCAGTGCGCTCTTTCAAACATTTCACAATAAATTTATTGTGTTTATTGCTGGTTTTGTGATTGTCACTGTGAAATAAGTCACCATGGGTCCAAAGAAGCTTCACAAGTCGATAAAGGCTATAGCACCAGCCAGTGATAAAGTGTAGCATTAACAGTGTAGCAATGGAAATAAGTTAATATATACAGCACTTAAGAAAAAAAAAGTCCCACTGGGAATCTTCATTGATCTACGCAAAGCTTTTGATACAGTCGACCATGATTTACTGCTCACAAAATTAGCACACTATGGTATAAGGGGGCACCCACTCAACTACCTAAAGTCATACCTCACCAACAGAAGCCAATACGTGTACACAAATGGAGCGAACTCTTCCACACAACAAATTACAGTCGGAGTCCCTCAAGGAAGTGTCCTGGGGCCACTCCTATTCCTCATTTACATAAATGACCTACCGAATGCATCACAACTACTCAAACCCATTTTATTTGCAGATGACACAACATATGTCTTCTCTCACCCAAATCCAGTTATACTGGCCAACACTGTTAATGCCGAATTGCAGAAAATATCAACATGGATGACGACTAACAAGCTTACTCTCAATACTGACAAGACCTACTTCATACAGTTTGGAAGCAAAGCCACAAATGTTCCACTTAACATAACACTCAATGGTACACCCATCACAAGACTCAGAGGGAAAATTCCTAGGAATCCACCTTGACAGTAGCCTTAAATTCCAAACACATATACAACAAATTTCCAAGAAAATCTCGAAGACAGTAGGCATATTATCAAAGATACGCTATTGTACCTCAATCAGCTCTCCTTGCACTATATCATTCACTTATCTACCCGTATCTCACCTATGGAATCTGTGCATGGGGATCAACAACGTTAAATCACCTTAGACCACTCATAACACAACAAAAGGCCGCAGTCAGAATGATAACAAATTCCCACTCTAGACAGCATACTCCACCAATATTCAAAAGTCTCAAACTACTCACCGTAAAGAACATTCATACTTACTCTTGTGCCTACTACATACAGTGGTACCCCGACTTACGATATTTTTTCATTCCAGAATGCTGTTCAAGTGCCATTACCAAACGAATTTATCCCCATAAGGAATGATGTAAAATAGACTAGTCCTTTTAGACCCCCAAAATTACACTTACAAAAGCATTTAAAAAAATAAACTTACATAAAAGGGTGAGTTTGGGGACCATCGTAAGTCGGCGTACCACTGTATATAAAACTTTACACTCTAATATAAACCCTCTGCTCAAAATTCTCCTCACCAACTTTAATAGGACCCATGACCACAACACAAGACACAGATCACTTTTTGATATACCCCGTGTTCATATCAACCTATGTAAAAATTCTATGCACATAAAGGGCCCCAGAATCTGGAATTCATTACCAGTAAATATTAAACAAACAAACAAACAAACAAACAAACAAATTTTATTTCATTGCAGGTTACATGGGTATTGGAAGTTACAATGTAAATTGAGTGCAAGGAGAGCCACTGACATGCCATGGCATTAGGGGCAGCTTATTCTAGTCCTTAAAAACTAGGTACTTAATATTAGAGAAATTTATTGAGTTTATTCTAGTTAAAAATTATTTTCAAAATTACAATATGATGAAATTTTACTGTTTAAATTATTATATAATGATATTAGATCTTAGATTGTTACAGGTGTTAAGATTCTTGAATGATAATATGGAATTGAGATTATCTTAAGGAAAATAACATTGAGCATTTTTGACATTAACTTATAATATGAGTAGGGGTAACATAATAGTAACATATTATTAAAAATTGAGATTATCGTATAGGAAAGTAACAATGAGCATTTTTTAAAGTAGTTTATAGCATGATCATTTAGGTTTGGGTGAGTAGGTGGTTTTGAGTTGAGTCTTAAATTGATTTTCAGACAAGATTATCTTAATATTTACTGGTAATGAATTCCAGATTCTGGGGCCCTTTATGTGCATAGAATTTTTACATAGGTTGATATGAACACGGGGTATATCAAAAAGTGATCTGTGTCGTGTGTTGTGGTCATGGGTCCTATTAAAGTCTTGTCTGAAAATCAATTTAAGACTCAACTCAAAAACCACCTACTCACCCAAAACTAAATGATCATACTATAAACTACTTTGAAAAATGCTCATTATTACTTTCCTATACGATAATCTCAATTTTTAATAATATGTTACTATTATGTTACCCCCTACTCATATTATAAGTTAGTCAAAAATGCTCAATGTTATTTTCCTTAAGATAATCTCAATTCCATATTATCATTCAAGAATCTTAACACCTGTAACAATCTAATATCATTATATAATAATTTAAACAGTAAAATTTCATCATATTGTAATTTTGAAAATAATTTTTAACTAGAATAAACTCAATAAATGGCTGTAATATTAAGTACATAGTCTTTAAGGACTAGAATAAGCTGCCCCTAATGCCATGGCATATCAGTGGCTCTCCTTGCACTCAATTTACATTGTAACTACCGATACCTATGTAATCTGCAATCTGCAATGAAATAAGTCACTGTCTGACTTTTTTGGGTTATCCTAGGTTTTCTACACATATGCTGCTATGTATGATAATCTATGTATAACTGGATTTCTGTACAGTGGACCCTCGGTTAGAGATGGCGTCGGATACCGATAAAATCGGTTAGCGATACATTTTTACGTCAAAATATTGACTCAGTTTACGATGAAATACTAGGTTTACGATATTCGTCCCGGATGCGTACGCGTGGCCCAGCTGTGCGGTCACTCCAGGGAGCGTCAGTGTGCTATTGTTTACAAGCGAGAGCGACCACCACCCACTCCACCCACGCATTCATACCAGTATATTGTCATTATTCCACTGTTTTTAGTGCTTGTAACTGCTAAATAAGCTACCATGGGTCCAAAGAAAGCTCCTAGTGCCAGCCCTGTGGTAAAGAGGCTCAGAAATACAGTAGAACTGAAGGAGATAATAACAAAATATGAAAGTGGAGTGCGTATCACTGAGCTCGCCAGGCATTCATAGCATTCATGCAGGGAGTGTAGCATTCATGCAGGGAGTGTAGCATTCATGCAGGGAGTGTAGCATTCATGCAGGGAGTGTAGCATTCATGCAGGGAGTGTAGCATTCATGCAGGGAGTGTAGCATTCATGTAGGGAGTGTAGCATTCATGCAGGGAGTGTAGCAGGCATGCAGGGAGTGTAGCATTCATGCAGGGAGTGTAGCAGGCATGCAGGGAGTGTAGCATTCATGTAGGGAGTGTAGCAGGCATGCAGGGAGTGTAGCAGGCATGCAGGGAGTGTAGCATTCATGCAGGGAGTGTAGCATTCATGCAGGGAGTGTAGCATTCATGCAGGGAGTGTAGCATTCATGCAGGGAGTGTAGCATTCATGCAGGGAGTGTAGCAGGCATGCAGGGAGTGTAGCATTCATGCAGGGAGTGTAGCATTCATGCAGGGAGTGTAGCATTCATGCAGGGAGTGTAGCAGGCATGCAGGGAGTGTAGCAGGCATGCAGGGAGTGTAGCAGGCATGCAGGGAGTGTAGCATTCATGCAGGGAGTGTAGCAGGCATGCAGGGAGTGTAGCAGGCATGCAGGGAGTGTAGCATTCATGTAGGGAGTGTAGCAGGCATGCAGGGAGTGTAGCATTCATGCAGGAAGTGTAGCAGGCATGCAGAGAGTGTAGAATTCATGCAGGGAGTGTAGCATGCAGGCATGCTCCCTGGACAGATTTTTTGTGAGAGAGGGGTCCAGTGACTCTCAAGCTGGTCCTAGTGCCATTAAAAGAAAAAGGCCAGTAATCCCAGAAAAGAACTTGCCACCTTCAGTGTTAATGGAAGGGGATTCTCCTTCCAAACACTAGCATACTACTCCATCCTCTCCCCTCCTCCCATCTTCCACACATCAACAACTCTTCAATAAATGTAAGTGACATGTTATTGTACTATACATGTATTACATGTATTTCTTTATTGTTCATAAACCTGTGCGTAAATGCATGTCTTATGTTGTAAAAAAATATTTTATTTTACTACTTTTGGAAGTCTGGAACGGATTAATTTTATTTCCATTATTTCTTATGGGGAAAATAGAATCGGATAACGATATTTTCGGTTACAGATAAGCCCTCTGGGACGAATTAATATCGCTAACTGAGGGTCCACTGTACTGTTTTGTCATGCCTCCTGACAGCAGGAACGAATTAATTGTATTTCCATTATTTCAAATTTAGAACAAGCTCCTGGAACGGATTATGTTCGATTTTCGGGGTTCCACTGTAGTATTATTATTATAATCATAATAAAAAAGAAGCGCTAAACCCACAAGAGTCGTGAATAGCTATAGATAGAGTTATGGAATACGAAAGGAATATTTTTCTACAGTTAATTTACTAGTGTTTGACTAGAGAAAATGAAATTCTTCCGACTCTCCCACAAACCGCTTGGTAAATTTATGTCAATTTTTATACTGTGGGTATAAGTATCATGTTTATATGTTACGTAGCATGTTTATTATATAATTTTGAAAAAATATCATAGATATATTAACGTATTATACGACATTTAATGCGCCCAAGACATTATGTGGCGTCAAGAGTAAAGAGACTCTTAGTGATTTTAATGTGTACCTGTATGCCAGCACAGTGTGTAAGTATATTTAGGTACAGGTAAACATAAGTATAATTATCAGAGTATACATATAAAATATGCAATAACTTTAACCCCTTAACCCTTTGACTGTTGCGACCCCAAATCCTAAAGTGTCTCTCTGTGTCGCAAAATATTCGAAAAAATAAATTATTTTTTCTTATGAAATGATAGAGAATATTTTCCCGATGGTAATGACACCAAAAGTACGAAATTTGATGGAAAACTTACGGAATTACGCTCTCGCGAAGTTAGCGATCTAGGCGATATATGCATCAGCGATTTCACCCGTTTTGAGCCCTATTTTTGGCCACTTCCTTTGTTCCAGTTGACCAAACTCATAGCTATTTCTGTAGAACTGCATTTGTTCTATCGATTGAGTACAAGAAACTGCCCATTTACCGATTTCAACTACCCAATAGAGTGGTCAGAAATTGGCAATTTGGCCAATTTCACTCAAATTAAAAAGATGCCAATTTCAAAATAGGGTCCAGAATGAACAATGCAGACATTCCTGGCACTAAAATACATTTTCTCTGTTCATTAGACATGTCTCCAGGCCCCTCTTATATTACTCTTGCTTTCTATTTTGAATTTTTATTCACACACAAAAAAATAGATTTACTGTTATGCAGACTACTGCATTATTGTAATAATTGTATAAATAATGTCAACCCATTCATGACTGCATATCTGAATGGCTAGTTGGACACTTATTGGACAATGACGTCATTTGTTTACTCTTGAACATCGGCAAAAATCGAACATTTCCACTACTTTGAGGTCAATTTCAAGGTCCTTTTCATCGTGAAACCAATCAAAATCATCTCTAGTTTTGTAATAGTAAAGTAAAGTAAAGTAAATATGTTTTCCATTCTATCAAATGAGACCAAGAAAACGAGAATACAACCATAAACACTATATGAAAATACACCTCAAAGTTGGCGTTTTAATCCAAAAATACAGTCGGAGGTTTCTTTTCTCATTATGCACTGCGTGCTGCAGGATTTCTTTTATACTGTGCACACTGACCACAAAGACCCATTCTCTCACATGTGGGCCTACCAACTTTCTCCCGCTTGATTTGAAGCCGCTAGAATTTTGGCGTACAGTGGACCCCCGGATTTCGTCAATACAGTGGTCCCTTGACTTTCGGTCGGTCGGACTATTGGTGATTTCGAGTTTCAATGGGTTTTTTCGGTCGAAGTTTCCCTCACCAACAGGTCATTCCCTCGGCTATCAGTCCGAGTACCAGATCTGTCCGCCTGCTCGCTCTTGCGCGCCTCGCCGCGCAGGCATCATGAGCCAGTCTAGTGTTGTTTACCATTGAGAGAACACTACCCAGCGCGCTCTTTCAAACATTTCACAATAAATTTATTGTGTTTATTGCTGGTTTAGTGATTGTCACTGTGAAATAAGTCACCATGGGTCCAAAGAAGCTTCCTAGTGGCACCACTGTGGTAAAAGAAAGTGAGGAACACCATCGAACTGAAGAAGAAGATTGTAGAAGAATATGAGAGTGGCGTATGTGTGAGTGAGCTTGCCAGGATGTACAACAAAAACCAATCTACTATCACCTCTATCCTGGCAAAGAGAAAAGAAATCAAGGAAGCTAATGTCGCAAAAGGTGTTGACATGTTTGCCAAAAATAGATCGAAAACAGTGGATGAGGTTGAGAAGGTGTTGGGGGTGTGGATCAATGAAAAACAGATAGCGGGTGATAGTATTTCCACGGCGATAATTTGTGAAAAGGCAAGGCAGTTGCATGCAGATCTTGTCAAGACAATGCCTGGAACCAGTGGTGATGCGAGTGATTTTAAAGCCAGCAAAGGCTGGTTTGAGAGATTTAAGAAACGTAGTGGCATACACAGTGTTGTGAGGCATGGTGAGGCAGCCAGTTCAGACAAACGTGCTGCTGAAAAATTTGTGCAGGAATTCAAGGGGTTCGTAGACACTGAAAAATTCGAACCCCAACAAGTGTTTAATTGTGATGAAACAGGCCTGTTTTGGAAGAAAATGCCAAACAGGACCTTCATTACTCAGGAGGAAAAGGCACTGCCAGGACACAAGCCTATGAAAGACAGGCTAACTCTCATGTTGTGTGGTAATGCTAGTGGGGATTTTAAAGTGAAGCCTTTACTGGTGTATCACTCTGAAAATCCCAGAGTGTTCAAGAAACACAATGTGAACAAGAATAATTTGTGTGTGTTTTGGAAGGCTAACACCAAGGCATGGGTCATGACGGCAATTTTCCTAGAATGGCTCACTGGAGTGTTTGGCCCCAGTGTGAAGAAATACCTCCTGGAAAAGAAAGTGCCACTTAAGTGCCTCCTGCTACTGGACAATGCTCCTGCTCATCCTCACAACTTGAAAGACTATTTGTCTGACAACTTCAGTTTCATCACAGTGAAGTTCTTGCCTCCTAACACCACTCCTCTCATCCAGCCCATGGACCAGCAGGTCATTTCTAACTTCAAGAAACTGTACACCAAAGCAGTGTTTCAGAAGTGCTTTGAAGTGACCTCGGACACTGAGTTGACTCTAAGAGAGTTCTGGAAAGATCACTTCAATATCCTCCATTGCATAGGTCTTATAGGTGAGGCTTGGGAGGGAGTGACTTCCAGGACTTTGAACTCTGCTTGGAGACCACTGTGGCTGGATTGTGTTGAAAAGAGGGATTTTGAAGGATTTGAGGCTGACCCTGACCCTGACGAACCTGTGGGTGTTGTGGAAGATATTATGGAATTGGGAAAGTCCCTGGGGTTGGAGGTGAGTGGTGAGGATGTGGAAGAGTTGGTGGAGGACCACAGGGTAGACCTAACCACTGAAGAGGTGAAAGAGCTTCATCAGGAACAGCATCAGACGACAGTAGAGGAAATTGATTCAGGGGAGGAGGATGGACAGGGTGAGGTAGTAACTTCTTCAGAGATTTAGGAAATGTGTTCTATGTGGACTAAGTTGCAGACATTTGTTGAAAAACACC
>WNWK01027476.1:0-26263 GCA_009830355.1 Cherax destructor
ATTCTTGCCATATCGTTATGACTAAAAATACCTAGGATAGCACCATATACTTACTGCTAAATTATCTTCATTTGGCTTATAAATCTATCTATGTCAAAACCTTCTAGTTTAAATTCAATTCCAGGACCAAGAAACTATGAATTAACACTTTGTACTTTCCTTATCAAGCCTTCTGGCTGCAAATGGTGTCTCATAGAAAATGTACTCCCTGGTCCCTATGCTTGGTGGAAAACGGACTTATTAATATTTATAAAGTTAAAAATGATAAGTCCTCCAATTACTGACCCAAATAGATGCCTCAAATTTATATATAAAAATTCAAAATTATAAATTGAGTAAATAATATATATGCCTTAGTGAAATTTAAAGAAAAAAAGAACTATAATGACAATTATTTTAGGCTTTCAACCCTCTCTGGGTGCAGATTACTGCTTTGCAAATGGCTGCTCCACAGACCAAAAACATTAAATCAAAAGCACTGTGTTTATATCTAAATTATATATATAGAAACCACTATGCTTGTAATTTATAACACAAATTGCTCAATTTTATGTGAATTCTCCACTATGTTTATATCTAAAGTATAAATATAAAAAAATATAAAAATTACCTAGGATAACACAAATTGCTCAAATTCATATACATTTCTTCTGGTTGAAGACCCCTGTCTTGCAATTGGCAGCTTCTCAAATTATAAACATCCAGTCAAAAGGACTGCATAGGGAGCATATACACTATGTTTCTATCTAAATTATATATATTAAAACCAATTTATATATAAAATTATTATTTTTAAATCAATATATAATGAACAACCGGTACATAGTGTTTATATCTAAATTATATATATTTTAAAACCAAATTATATATAAACTTATTATTTTTAAATCCAAATATAAGGAACAACAGGTACATAAGCAACAACAAAGGTCAAACCTGATGTGCCATAATGACCTCCAGGAAATTCGTTAAAAACATTGTGAAAACAATGCCAGGTCAACCTTTTTTTTTTTAAAAAAAAAAATTTTTTAAAAAATTTAAAAAAAAAAACCCCAAAAAAAAAATATATTTGGGAAAAAAAATTTTTTTAAAAAAAAAAAAAGCCCAAAAGGAGTTTAAAAAAAAAAAAAAAAAATTTTAAATGTTTTTAAACATTCTCTAAAAATTTTTAAAAAAATTTTTTAAAAAAAGGGGAAAAAATGGGGAAAAAATTGGGGGGTTTTTTTAAATTTTTTTCCTGGGCTTTTGGGTTTTTAAATTTTTTGAGATTGGATTTCAATACTTATTAATTGTTTTAAAAAATTTTTTTTTAAAGGGGTTTTTTAAATTGATTTTTTGGGGAAAGGTTTTAAAAATGTTTTTTAATTAGGAAAAAAGGTTTTTTTAAATTTAAATTTTTTTAAAAAGGGGCTTTTTTTTTTGGGTTTTGGGGGGGGGTTTGGGAAAAGGGGGGAAAAAGGAAAAAAGGGGGTTTTAGAAAAGGGAAAAGGGGGTTATTTGGGGGGGTTCACAAAAAAGGGGGAAAAAAAAATGGGATTGCAACCCCGGGGATCAAAAAGGGGGTTTCGTTTGGGGGGGTTTTTTTTAAAAAAAGGGTTGGGGGTTGGAAAAAATTTTTTGGGGGGTTTTTTTTAAAAAAGGGGGGGGTTTTTAAAGGGGGGGGAAAAAAAGGGGTGGGGGGGGAAAAAACCCAAAAATTGGGGGGGTCTAGCCCAAAGGGGGCGTTTCCCAAAACCGAAATTTTGGAGAATCCGCCCAAATGGCACAAATTCCAAAAAATTTGGGTTTCGGGAAAATTTTGGGGGGGCCCCCCCAAAATTTTTTTTGGGTTGGGGGTTTGAAAAGGGGGGGGTTAAAAAAAAAAGGGGTTTTGGCCCCAAAAAGGGGGGTTTTGAAAATTGGGTTGAAAAGGGTTCCCTTTTGGGGGGGCCCCCAGAAGGGGGTTTTTAAAAAAGCTAATAAAATTCAAATTGGGTTTAAGGGGGGGGTTTTTGGGAAAATTAGGGGTTTTTTTTTGGGGTTTTAGATTTGGGGGGGGGGTTTTGGAGGAGGGTTTTTTTAAAAATTTTTTTGTTAGGAGGGTTTTTTTTTTTGTTGGGTTGGAGTTTGGGGAAATTTTTTTGGGTTTTGGGGGAAAAAAAAGGGGGTTTGAAGAAAAAATGGGAAAGGGAATTGGAAAAAGGGGTTTTCCGGGCCCCAAAAATTCGGGAAAAAAACCCCAGTGGCAGCCAGGGGAGCCGGCCCCCCCTTTTTTTTGGGGGGGGGAAGGGAAAAAGGGGGGGTTTTTTTTTGGGCCATTTTTGGATTTGGTTTTTTTTTGGTTTTGGTTTTAAAATTGGGGGGGGTTGGAAAAAAAGGGTTTTTAAAAAAAATTTTAGGTAAAATTTTTTTGGGGGAAAAATTTTTTTTTTAAAAAAATTTTTTGGGGGGAAATTAAATTTAAAAATTTTTGAAAACCCTTTTAAATTAAAATTTGGGGAAAAAAATAAAAAAAAGGTTTAAAAATTAAACCCCCTTTTTTAAACCCCCCCCCTTTAAAATTTCCCCCGGAGTTAAATTTAGGAAAAAAAAAATTTTTAAAAAAAATGGGAAAACCCCCTTTTTTTCCAAAAAAATTTTTTAAAAAAAAAGGTATTTTAAAAATTTTGGAAAAAAAATTTTTTATAAAAATTTTTTAAAAGGGTTTACCAATTTTTAAAAAATATTTTCCCCCTTTGTTTTTTTTTTAAAGAAACTTTTTTTTAAAAATTATTTTAAACCTTTTAAAACTTCAAATTTTCTTTTTTCAAATTTTCTTTTTATTAAATTTTCCCATAAATTTTTTTTGGTTTCCCAAAATTTTTTTCAAGCCTTT
This sequence comes from Cherax destructor, assembly GCA_009830355.1. Taxonomy (NCBI): domain Eukaryota; kingdom Metazoa; phylum Arthropoda; class Malacostraca; order Decapoda; family Parastacidae; genus Cherax; species Cherax destructor. Next base: position 2,855 of record WNWK01027476.1, read on the forward strand.
GGGGTTTAAAAAATTTCCCGGGGAAAAACCCCTTTTTTTTTTTTGGGTTTTTTTAAAACCAATTTTTTCCCCCCTTTTAAAAATTTTTTAAATTTTGGGATAAAAAAATTTTTTTTCCAAAAAGGTTTTAAACCCCCAAAAAAAGGGTAAATTTTTTTATAAAAAATTTTTAAAAAATTTTTTCAAAATTTCCTTTCCTTAAAAATTTTTTCAAAAATTATTTAAAAATTTTTAAAAAAAATAACCCCTTTTTTAACCTTGGTTATATTTTAAAATTTTTTTTCCCTTTTTAAATTTTTAAAATTTTTAAACAAAACTAAATTTAAAAAATTTTAAAATTTTTTTTAAAAACCTTACCTTTTTAAATTTTTATTTTTAAAAAAAATAATTTAAATTTTTTAAATTAACCGGTTTTTAAATTTTAAATTTTTTTAAACTTCCAAGTTTTTAAAAATTACCCGGGCCCTTTCCCAAAAATTTTTTTTTAAAATTTTTTTCCCCCCTTTTTTAAAAAACCCAAAAAATTAAAAAATTAATTTTAAAAAATAAAAAAATTTTCCCAAAATTAAAAAAAAAAATTGGAAAATTTTTAACCTTTAATTTTTTAAAAAAAAATAAACCCAATTTAAATTTAACCTTTTTAATTTTAAATTTAAAAAAAAATTTTTAAAAATTTAAAAAAAAAATAAAAAATTTTTTAAATTTTAAAAAAAATTTTTAAATTTGTTTCTCCCAAAAAAAAATTTAAAAAAAAAATTTTTAACAAATTTAAAAAACCCCAAATTTTTTTTTAAAAATTCTTAATTTTTAAAAAACCCCAATTTTTTTAAAAAATAAAATTTTTAAAAAAAAAAACCCGGTTTACATTTAATTTTTAAAAAATTTTTTTTAAAAAATTTTAAAAAATTTTTAAAAAAAATGAAAAAATTTAAAATTTTAAAAAAAAATTTTAAAAAAAATTTTTAAAAAATTTTAAAAAAAATTTTTAAAAAAAAAAAGGCAACCGGTTAAATAACCCCCCCTTTTTTTAAAAAAATAAATAAAATTTTTTTAAAAAAAAAAAAATTTAAAAGGGGAAAAAAACCCTTTGGCCCCTTTTTGGAAAAAAAAAATTTAAAATTTTTAAACTTTTTTAAAAACCCTGGAAAAAAAAAAAAAAAAAAAAAAAAAAAAAAAAAAAAAAAAAAAAAAAAAAAAAAAAAAAAAAAAAAAAAAAAAAAAAAAAAAAAAAAAAAAAAAAAAAAAAAAAAAAAAAAAAAAAAAAAAAAAAAAAAAAAAAAAAAAAAAAAAAAAAAAAAAAAAAAAAAAAAAAAAAAAAAAAAAAAAAAAAAAAAAAAAAAAAAAAAAAAAAAAAAAAAAAAAAAAAAAAAAAAAAAAAAAAAAAAAAAAAAAAAAAAAAAAAAAAAAAAAAAAAAAAAAAAAAAAAAAAAAAAAAAAAAAAAAAAAAAAAAAAAAAAAAAAAAAAAAAAAAAAAAAAAAAAAAAAAAAAAAAAAAAAAAAAAAAAAAAAAAAAAAAAAAAAAAAAAAAAAAAAAAAAAAAAAAAAAAAAAAAAAAAAAAAAAAAAAAAAAAAAAAAAAAAAAAAAAAAAAAAAAAAAAAAAAAAAAAAAAAAAAAAAAAAAAAAAAAAAAAAAAAAAAAAAAAAAAAAAAAAAAAAAAAAAAAAAAAAAAAAAAAAAAAAAAAAAAAAAAAAAAAAAAAAAAAAAAAAAAAAAAAAAAAAAAAAAAAAAAAAAAAAAAAAAAAAAAAAAAAAAAAAAAAAAAAAAAAAAAAAAAAAAAAAAAAAAAAAAAAAAAAAAAAAAAAAAAAAAAAAAAAAAAAAAAAAAAAAAAAAAAAAAAAAAAAAAAAAAAAAAAAAAAAAAAAAAAAAAAAAAAAAAAAAAAAAAAAAAAAAAAAAAAGGTTATATACCAATTGACTTATTGAGATTAGGGCATTGCATCACTGTATTTTAAATTGTAAGAAAAAAGGTTTGGGTCAAACGTCAGATGACCTCTTAAGGTTAGGCCAAGTAGGGTCTGTTGAGATTAGGTTATATATCAAGTGACTTATTGAGATTAGGTTATATATCAATTGACTTATTGAGATTAGGTTATATATCAATTGACTTATTGAGATTAGGGCATTGCATCACTGTATTTTAAAATTGTAAGAAAAAAGGTTTGGGTCAAACGTCAGATGACCTCTTAAGGTTAGGCCAAGTAGGGTCTGTTGAGAATGGGGTAGGTATGTTGGGGTGGGGTGGGGTGCAGGTATTTTGGGGTGGGGGTTCTAGGACAAGAAAAAGAGGTCGTGTGTTAGACAAAGCTAACCAACCACTCGGAAATGTAGGCAGAACCTCTCAGCCAAATTGGCGAGTCAGTTCAGAGAGTACAGGAAAGAATTCGAATTATAGTGAGGACCTCTCAGCATGGGGCGTACCTCGTTGCGAGATCGAAGATTTCTGTCAGCGGCTGGTATCGGTTCGGGTTTGGGGGTTTTCTGTTGAGGTAAGGGGTTGGGTTGTTATTTGTTGAGGTTAGGGGTTGGGTTAGTGTATCAGGTATTTTGGGGTGGGGTTCTAGGACAAGAAAAAGAGGTCGTGTGTTAGACAAAGCTAACCAACCACTCGGAAATGTAGGCAGAACCTCTCAGCCAAATTGGCGAGTCAGTTCAGAGAGTACAGGAAAGAATTCGAAATTATAGTGAGGACCTCTCAGCCATAATGGCGAGCCAGTACCTCGAAGTATAGCCGAGATACGAAAAGAATTTCTGTCAGACGAGCTGGATCGTTCAAGGTTGTTTGTTGAAGTTAGGGTTGGGTTTGTAGGTATTGTTGAGGTTAGGGGGGTTGGGTTTGATCAGGTATTTTGGGGTGGGGGTTCTAGGACAAGAAAAAGAGGTCGTGTGTTAGACAAAGCTAACCAACCACTCGGAAATGTAGGCAGAACCTCTCAGCCAAATTGGCGAGTCAGTTCAGAGAGTACAGGAAAGAATTCCGAAATTATAGTGAGGACCTCTCAGCCATAATGGCGAGCCAGTACCTCGAAGTATAGCCGAGATACGAAAAGAATTTCTGTCAGACGGCTGATCGAAGTTCAAAAGGGTTCTGGAGAGGGGTTTCTGTTGAGGTTAGGGTTGGTTTGATCAGGTATTTTGGGGTGGGGTTCTAGGACAAGAAAAAGAGGTCGTGTGTTAGACAAAGCTAACCAACCACTCGGAAATGTAGGCAGAACCTCTCAGCCAAATTGGCGAGTCAGTTCAGAGAGTACAGGAAAGAATTCCGAAATTATAGTGAGGACCTCTCAGCCATAATGGCGAGCCAGTACCTCGAGTATAGCCGAGATACGAAGAATTTCTGTCAGGCACTGAAGTTCGAAAGGGTTGGGGGTTTGTTAGGTTAGGGGTTGGTTGTCAGGTTAGGTTGTGGTGTCAGGTATTTTGGGGTGGGAGTTCTAGGACAGAAAAAGAGGTCGTGTGTTAGACAAAGCTAACCACTCGGAAATGTAGGCAGAACCTCTCAGCCAAATTGGGAGTCAGTTCGAGTTACGGAAGAATTCGAAATATAGGTAGGACCTCTCAGCCATATGGCGAGCCAGTACTCGAAGTATAGCGAGATAGAAAGGAATTTCTGTCAGTGAGTGGGACGAGTTCAAAAGGGTTGGGGGTTCTGTGAAGTTTAGGACAGAAAAATGGATGTGTTAGACAGAAGTTCGGAAATTGCGATTCAGCCAAATTCGAGTTCAGTTCAGAGAGTTAAAAGCGTTAGGTTAGCATAATGGCAGGTACTCAGTTACGTCGAAGTTCTTAGGAGTGTAGAGTTAGGTTTTTTTTTGGTTATGTTTAGGTTGGTTAGGTTAGGTTGGTTTAGGTTAGTTGGTTGGTTAGTTAGGTTAGGTTATGGAGTTAGGTTGGTTAGGTAGGTTAGGTTTGACGTTTTAGGTAGAGATGTTTTAGGTAAATTGGGTTTGGTTGGTTGGGGAGAATGGTTTGTTTGGTTGGAGAGCCAAGTTAAATAAAGGAAATGTATAAGCTTAAGAAGAAGATAGGAACATTTTTTCCAGTAAACCATAAAATAGGTTCATATGCAAAGTACCTATACAGACAGAAAAAATGGCAATACTTACAGAATTCTGCAACACTGGCTCGTTTCACCCGACAGCGCTGTTTCGAACGGATTGCACGTTCTCATCAGGGGCGTTAACAGTTACTAAGTGCCAAAGAGACCGATGTCTACAAGCACTGTCACTCTCTATCTATACTCAGTAAACCTCACATATATTCCTACCCTATGGTCACTGGGTATAAATCATTTAGGTAAAGAAACATTATTTAGGTAAAGAAACAGTATTTAGGTAAAGAAACAGTATTTAGGCAAAGAAACAATTTTTAGGTAAAGAAACAGTATTTTAGGTAAGGAAACAGATTTGGGTAAGGAACCAGTATTTAAGTAAAGAATCTGTTTTTTATGTCAAGCCTTATGGCTTATAAATCTCTTTGTCAAGCCTCTGGCTTATAAAGCTATTCCTTTCTTCGTCAAGCCTCTGGCTTATAAAGCTATCTTTGTCAAAGCTAGCTTATAAATCTATATGTCAAGCTCTCTGGCTTATAAATCTTTTTCTGTCAAGCCTTTGGCTTTTTATGTCAAGCCTTTGGCTTTTTATGTCAAGCCTATTGGCTTATAAACCTTTGTCAAGCCTTTTGGCTTTTTTCCTAAAACCTAGGTTTTAACAAGCCTCTGGCTTATAAATCTATATAAATTCTTCACAACAGGTTATGACCATAAAAATACCTAGGTTTTATCAAGCCTCGGGCTTATAAAACTAAATCAAGCCAACTGGCTTTGTCAAGCCCCCTGGCTTATGAACCTTGTAAATGTATTTTGGTCATAAAAACCAAATCTATATAATTCTTCACAACAGGTTTTGACCATAAAAATACCTAGGCTTTAACAAGCTTTGGGCTTATAAAACTAAATCAAGCCAACTGGCTTTGTCAAGCCCTCTGGCTTATGAACCTTGTAAAAGTATTTTGGTCATAAAAATCAAATCTATATAAATTCTATATAAATTCTTCACAACAGGTTAAGACCATAAAAATCCCTAGGTTTTATCAAGCCTTAGGCTTATAAACCTAAGTCAAGCCAACTGGCTTTGTCAAGCCTCTTGGCTTATGAACCTTGTAAATGTATTTTAAACAAAAAGCTCAAATATATATAAATTCCTTTACAAATGTTTATATCTCTGGTTTTGAATCGAAAATTACTCAGGATAACACAAAATTCTTGCCATATCGTTATGACTAAAAATACCTAGGATAGCACCATATACTTACTGCTAAATTATCTTCATTTGGCTTATAAATCTATCTATGTCAAGCCTTCTAGTTTAAATTCAATTCCAGGACCAAGAAACTATGAATTAACACTTTGTACTTTCCTTATCAAGCCTTCTGGCTGCAAATGGTGTCTCATAGAAAATGTACTCCCTGGTCCCTATGCTTGGTGGAAAACGGACTTATTAATATTTATAAAGTTAAAAATGATAAGTCCTCCAATTACTGACCCAAATAGATGCCTCAAATTTATATATAAAAATTCAAAATTATAAATTGAGTAAATAATATATATGCCTTAGTGAAATTTAAAGAAAAAAAGAACTATAATGACAATTATTTTAGGCTTTCAACCCTCTCTGGGTGCAGATTACTGCTTTGCAAATGGCTGCTCCACAGACCAAAAACATTAAATCAAAAGCACTGTGTTTATATCTAAATTATATATATAGAAACCACTATGCTTGTAATTTATAACACAAATTGCTCAATTTTATGTGAATTCTTTCTGGGTGAATATCCACTATGTTTATATCTAAAGTATAAATATAAAAAAATATAAAAATTACCTAGGATAACACAAATTGCTCAAATTCATATACATTTCTTCTGGTTGAAGACCCCTGTCTTGCAATTGGCAGCTTCTCAAATTATAAACATCCAGTCAAAAGGACTGCATAGGGAGCATATACACTATGTTTCTATCTAAATTATATATATTAAAACCAATTTATATATAAAATTATTATTTTTAATTCAATATATAATGAACAACCGGTACATAGTGTTTATATCTAAATTATATATATTTTAAAACCAAATTATATATAAACTTATTATTTTTAAATCCAAATATAAGGAACAACAGGTACATAAGCAACAACAAAGGTCAAACCTGATGTGCCATAATGACCTCCAGGAAATTCGTTAAAAACATTGTGAAAACAATGCCAGGTCAACCCCTGTGGCTTAACACTACACACCAGGCTGGACATTTAAAGGGGCAGCAATAGAAATGACATGCACCTGTTGGTCCATTGCTTTTTAATGGCCTTATTAGAAATATTTAGAGGTTGTTACAAACTTTAGGTCAAAAGAACAATAGGTACCCAAACAAAAGAGAATATCCAGCTTGCCTCGTCAAATTCATATACATTTCTTCTGGTTGAAGACCCCTGCCTTGCAATTGGCAGCTTCTCAAAATATATATATTAAAACCAATTTATATATAAAAATATTATTTTTAATTTTGTTAAAATGCAATTTTTTCAAATAAATTCATATACATTCAATGGCAAAAGGTAGAAAGATATAGAAATGAGAAAAACACACAAAGCCCAGGAAGCAAGAAACACTGGGGGGGAGAAATAGTTAGGTTGTGTGTGGTTTTTTATGCCACGTTGCCCCTCTCACAGTGTCCCTCACCCCCCACACTTCATGCTAGAAACAAAGTTAGGTTATATACCAATTGACTTATTGAGATTAGGGCATTGCATCACTGTATTTTAAATTGTAAGAAAAAAGGTTTGGGTCAAACGTCAGATGACCTCTTAAGGTTAGGCCAAGTAGGGTCTGTTGAGATTAGGTTATATATCAAGTGACTTATTGAGATTAGGTTATATATCAATTGACTTATTGAGATTAGGTTATATATCAATTGACTTATTGAGATTAGGGCATTGCATCACTGTATTTTAAATTGTATTTTAAATTGTAAGAAAAAAGGTTTGGGTCAAACGTCAGATGACCTCTTAAGGTTAGGCCAAGTAGGGTCTGTTGAGAATGGGGTAGGTATGTTGGGGTGGGGTGGGGTGCAGGTATTTTGGGGTGGGGGTTCTAGGACAAGAAAAAGAGGTCGTGTGTTAGACAAAGCTAACCAACCACTCGGAAATGTAGGCAGAACCTCTCAGCCAAATTGGCGAGTCAGTTCAAAGAGTACAGGAAAGAATTTCGAAATTATAGTGAGGACCTCTCAGCCATAATGGCGAGCCAGTACCTCGAAGTATAGCCGAGATACGAAAAGAATTTCTGTCAGACGAGCTGGCAATCGAAGTTCAAAAAGGGTTTGGGGGGGTTTTCTGTTGAGGTTAGGGGGGTTGGGTTTGATCAGGTATTTGTTGAGGTTAGGGGGGTTGGGTTTGATCAGGTATTTTGGGGTGGGGGTTCTAGGACAAGAAAAAGAGGTCGTGTGTTAGACAAAGCTAACCAACCACTCGGAAATGTAGGCAGAACCTCTCAGCCAAATTGGCGAGTCAGTTCAGAGAGTACAGGAAAGAATTCCGAAATTATAGTGAGGACCTCTCAGCCATAATGGCGAGCCAGTACCTCGAAGTATAGCCGAGATACGAAAAGAATTTCTGTCAGACGAGCTGGCAATCGAAGTTCAAAAAGGGTTTGGGGGGGTTTCTGTTGAGGTTAGGGGGGTTGGGTTTGATCAGGTATTTGTTGAGGTTAGGGGGGTTGGGTTTGATCAGGTATTTTGGGGTGGGGGTTCTAGGACAAGAAAAAGAGGTCGTGTGTTAGACAAAGCTAACCAACCACTCGGAAATGTAGGCAGAACCTCTCAGCCAAATTGGCGAGTCAGTTCAGAGAGTACAGGAAAGAATTCCGAAATTATAGTGAGGACCTCTCAGCCATAATGGCGAGCCAGTACCTCGAAGTATAGCCGAGATACGAAAAGAATTTCTGTCAGACGAGCTGGCAATCGAAGTTCAAAAAGGGTTTGGGGGGGTTTCTGTTGAGGTTAGGGGGGTTGGGTTTGATCAGGTATTTGTTGAGGTTAGGGGGGTTGGGTTTGATCAGGTATTTTGGGGTGGGGGTTCTAGGACAAGAAAAAGAGGTCGTGTGTTAGACAAAGCTAACCAACCACTCGGAAATGTAGGCAGAACCTCTCAGCCAAATTGGCGAGTCAGTTCAGAGAGTACAGGAAAGAATTCCGAAATTATAGTGAGGACCTCTCAGCCACAATGGCGAGCCAGTACCTCGAAGTATAGCCGAGATACGAAAGGAATTTCTGTTGAATTTAGGGGGGTTGGGTTTGGTTTGGTTAGGTTAGGTTCGGTTCGGTTAGGTTAGGTTAGGTTATGTTTGGTTTGGTTAGGTTAGGTTCGGTTAGGTTAGGTTAGGTTAGGTTATGTTTGGTTTGGTTAGGTTAGGTTCGGTTAGGTTAGGTTAGGTTAGGTTAGGTTATGTTTGGTTAGGTTCTGTTGAGGTTAGGTTAGGTTAGGTTATGTTTGGTTTGGTAGGGTTAAATTGGGTTTGGTTGGTTGGGGAGAATTGGGTTTGGTTGGTTGGGGAGAGCCAAGTTAAATAAAGGAAATGTATAAGCTTAAGAAGAAGATAGGAACATTTTTTCCAGTAAACCATAAAATAGGTTCATATGCAAAGTACCTATACAGACAGAAAAAATGGCAATACTTACAGAATTCTGCAACACTGGCTCGTTTCACCCGACAGCGCTGTTTCGAACGGATTGCACGTTCTCATCAGGGGCGTTAACAGTTACTAAGTGCCAAAGAGACCGATGTCTACAAGCACTGTCACTCTCTATCTATACTCAGTAAACCTCACATATATTCCTACCCTATGGTCACTGGGTATAAATCATTTAGGTAAAGAAACATTATTTAGGTAAAGAAACAGTATTTAGGTAAAGAAACAGTATTTAGGCAAAGAAACAATTTTTAGGTAAAGAAACAGTATTTTAGGTAAGGAAACAGATTTGGGTAAGGAACCAGTATTTAAGTAAAGAATCTGTTTTTTATGTCAAGCCTTATGGCTTATAAATCTCTTTGTCAAGCCTCTGGCTTATAAAGCTATTCCTTTCTTCGTCAAGCCTCTGGCTTATAAAGCTATCTTTGTCAAAGCTAGCTTATAAATCTATATGTCAAGCTCTCTGGCTTATAAATCTTTTTCTGTCAAGCCTTTGGCTTTTTATGTCAAGCCTTTGGCTTTTTATGTCAAGCCTATTGGCTTATAAACCTTTGTCAAGCCTTTTGGCTTTTTTCCTAAAACCTAGGTTTTAACAAGCCTCTGGCTTATAAATCTATATAAATTCTTCACAACAGGTTATGACCATAAAAATACCTAGGTTTTATCAAGCCTCGGGCTTATAAAACTAAATCAAGCCAACTGGCTTTGTCAAGCCCCCTGGCTTATGAACCTTGTAAATGTATTTTGGTCATAAAAACCAAATCTATATAATTCTTCACAACAGGTTTTGACCAAAAACAAAAAACCCAACCTCTTTAAATTAGGCCGTAGGGGCCCGGGGAGAAGGGTATTATTTTTTTTGAGTTGGTTAATTCATACTTATTGAGTTAGGTTATATACAATTGACTTATTGAGATTAGGGCATTATCACGTATTTTAAATTGTAAGAAAAAAAAGGTTTGGGGCAAACGTCAGATGACCTCTTAAGGTTAGGCCAATAGGGTCTGTTGAGAATGGGGAGGTATGGGTTTTTGGGGGGGGGGTGGGGGGGGGTTTTTGGGGGGGTTTTAGGGCAAGAAAAAAAAGGGCGTGTGTTAGACAAAGCAACCAAACCCCTGAAAATTGGAAACCTCTCAGCCAAATTGGGGATCAGTTCAAAGAGTACAGGAAAGAATTTCGAAATTATAGTGGGGGACCTCTCAGCCATAATGGCGAGCCAGTACTCGAAGTATAGCCGAGATAGAAAAGAATTTCTGTCAGACGAGCTGGCATCAAGTTCAAAAGGGTTTGGGGGGTTTCTGTTGAGGTTAGGGGGTTGGGTTTTTGATCAGGTTTTAGGGGGGGGTTTGACAGGTATTTTGGGTGGGGTTCTAGGGCAAGAAAAAAAGGTCGTGTGTTAGACAAAGCTAACCAACCACTCGGAAAAGTAGGCAGAACCTCTCAGCCAAATTGGCGAGTCAGTTCAGAGAGTAAGGAAAGAATTCCGAAATTATAGTGAGGACCTCTCAGCCATAATGGCGAGCCAGTACCTTGAAGTATGCGAGATAGGCGAAAGAAGTTTCTGGTCAGGTTCAGAGGGTTGGTGATCGAGTTCAAAAGGGTTTGGGGGTTTCGGTTTTGATCGGTATTTGGGGGTTGGGTTTGATCAGGTATTTTGGGGTGGGGTTCTAGGACAAGAAAAAGAGGTCGTGTGTTAGACAAAGCTAACCAACCACTCGGAAATGTAGGCAGAACCTCTCAGCCAAATTGGCGAGTCAGTTCAGAGAGTACAGGAAAGAATTCCGAAATTATAGTGAGGACCTCTCAGCCATAATGGCGAGCCAGTACCTGAAGTATAGCCGAGATACGAAAAGAATTTCTGTCAGACGAGCTGGCAATCGAAGTTCAAAAAGGGTTTGGGGGGGTTTCTGTTGAGGTTAGGGGTTGGGTTTGATCAGGTATTTTTGGGTTGTGGTCATTTTGGGGTGGGGGTTCTAGGACAAGAAAAAGAGGTCGTGTGTTAGACAAAGCTAACCAACCACTCGGAAATGTAGGCAGAACCTCTCAGCCAAATTGGCGAGTCAGTTCAGAGAGTACAGGAAAGAATTCCGAAATTATAGTGAGGACCTCTCAGCCATAATGGCGAGCCAGTACCTCGAAGTATAGCCGAGATACGAAAAGAATTTCTGTCAGACGAGCTGGGATCGAAGTTCAAAAGGGTTTGGGGTTTTGGGGTGGGGTTTTCTTTGTTGAGGTTGGGGGTTCTAGGACAAGAAAAGAGGTCGTGTGTTAGACAAAGCTAACCAACCACTCGGAAATATAGGCAGAACCTCTCAGCCAAATTGGCGAGTCAGTTCAGAGAGTACAGGAAAGAATTCCGAAAATATAGGGTGGACCTCTCAGCCATAATGGCGAGCCAGTCAGTACTCCGAAGTATAGCTGAGATACGAAAGGAACTTCTGTCAGACGAGATGGTGAACGAAGTTCGAAAGGGGTTGGGGGGGTTCTGTTGAATTTAGGGGGGTTGGGTTTGGTTGGTTAGGTTCGGTTGGTTAGGTTAGGTTATGTTTGGTTTGGTTAGGTTAGGTTCGGTTAGGTTAGGTTAGGTTAGGTTATGTTTGGTTTGGTTAGGTTCGGTTAGGTTAGGTTAGGTTAGGTTAGGTTATGTTTGGTTAGGTTCTGTTGAGGTTAGGTTAGGTTAGGTTATGTTTGGTTTGGTAGGGTTAAATTGGGTTTGGTTGGTTGGGGAGAATTGGGTTTGTTTGGTTGTGGAGAGCCAAATTAAATAAAGGAAATGTATAAGCTTAAGAAGAAGATAGGAACATTTTTTCAGTAAACCATAAAATAGGTTCATATGCAAAGTACCTATACAGACAGAAAAAATGGCAATACTTACAGAATTCTGCAACACTGGCTCGTTTCACCCGACAGCGCGCGTTGTTTCGAACGGATTGCACGTTCTCATCAGGGGCGTTAACAGTTACTAAGTGCCAAAGAGACCGATGTCTACAAGCACTGTCACTCTCTATCTATACTCAGTAAACCTCACATATATTCCCACCCTATGGTCACTGGGTATAAATCATTTAGGTAAAGAAACAGTATTTAGGTAAAGAAACAGTATTTAGGTAAAGAAACAGTATTTAGGCAAAGAAACAATTTTTAGGTAAAGAAACAGTATTTTAGGTAAGGAAACAGATTTGGGTAAGGAACCAGTATTTAAGTAAAGAATCTGTTTTTTATGTTAAGCCTTATGGCTTATAAATCTCTTTGTCAAGCCTCTGGCTTATAAAGCTATTCCTTTCTTCGTCAAGCCTCTGGCTTATAAAGCTATCTTTGTCAAAGCTAGCTTATAAATCTATATGTCAAGCTCTCTGGCTTATAAATCTTTTTCTGTCAAGCCTTTGGCTTTTTATGTCAAGCCTTTGGCTTTTTATGTCAAGCCTATTGGCTTATAAACCTTTGTCAAGCCTTTTGGCTTTTTTCCTAAAACCTAGGTTTTAACAAGCCTCTGGCTTATAAATCTATATAATTTCTTTGTCAAGCCTTGGTTTTATGTTAAGCCTATGGCTTATAAACTTGTCAAGCCTTAGGCTTTTATTCCTCTGTCAAGCCTCTTATAATTCTGTCAAAGGCTTATAAATACTAATATCAAGCCTGCTTATAAACTGTCGCTTCTTTGTCAAGCCCTGGCTTATGCACCTTTTAAATGTATTTTGGTCATAAAAATCAAATCTATATAAATTCTTCACAACAGGTTATGACCATAAAAATACCTAGGTTTTATCAAGCCTTGGGCTTATAAAACTAAATCAAGCCAACTGGCTTTGTCAAGCCCTCTGGCTTATGAACCTTGTAAAAGTATTTTGGTCATAAAAATCAAATCTATATAAATTCTATATAAATTCTTCACAACAGGTTATGACCATAAAAATACCTAGGTTTTATCAAGCCTTGGGCTTATAAAACTAAGTCAAGCCAACTGGCTTTGTCAAGCCTCTTGGCTTATGAACCTTGTAAATGTATTTTAATCAAAAAGCTCAAATATATATAAAAATTCCTTTACAAATGTTTATATCTCTGGTTTTGAATCGAAAATTACCCAGGATAACACAAAATTCTTGCCATATCGTTATGACTAAAAATACCTAGGATAGCACCATATACTTACTGCTAAATTATCTTCATTTGGCTTATAAATCTATCTATGTCAAGCCTTCTAGTTTAAATTCAATTCCAGGACCAAGAAACTATGAATTAACACTTTGTACTTTCCTTATCAAGCCTTCTGGCTGCAAATGGTGTCTCATAGAAAATGTACTCCCTGGTCCCTATGCTTGGTGGAAAACGGACTTATTAATATTTATAAAGTTAAAAATGATAAGTCCTCCAATTACTGACCCAAATAGATGCCTCAAATTTATATATAAAAATTCAAAATTATAAATTGAGTAAATAATATCTATGCCTTAGTGAAATTTAAAGAAAAAAAACTATAATGACAATTATTTTAGGCTTTCAACCCTCTCTGGGTGCAGATTACTGCTTTGCAAATGGCTGCTCCACAGACCAAAAACATTAAATCAAAAGCACTGTGTTTATATCTAAATTATATATATAGAAACCACTATGCTTGTAATTTATAACACAAATTGCTCAATTTGATTCTTTCTGGGTGAATATTCCACTATGTTTATATCTAAAGTATAAATATAAAAATATAAAAATTACCTAGGATAACACAATTGCTCAAATTCATATACATTTCTTCTGGTTGAAGACCCCTGTCTTGCAATTGGCAGCTTCTCAAATTATAAACATCCAGTCAAAAGGACTGCATAGGGAGCATATACACTATGTTTCTATCTAAATTATATATATTAAAACCAATTTATATATAAAATTATTATTTTTAATTCAATATATAAGGAACAACCGGTACATAGTGTTTATATCTAAATTATATATATTTTAAAACCAATTTATATATAAACTTATTATTTTTAAATCCAAATATAAGGAACAACAGGTACATAAGCAACAACAAAGGTCAAACCTGATGTGCCATAATGACCTCCAGGAAATTCGTTAAAAACATTGTGAAAACAATGCCAGGTCAACCCCTGTGGCTTAACACTACACACCAGGCTGGACATTTAAAGGGGCAGCAATAGAAATGACATGCACCTGTTGGTCCATTGCTTTTTAATGGCCTTATTAGAAATATTTAGAGGTATTCAAACTTTGCCTCAAAACATATACATCTGGTTGAAGACCAGCTTGCATCAGTTCAAATTATAAAACATTCTCTGGTCACAAGGACTGCCTTGGCTAATATGGTTCTATCTCAAATATATATATTAAAACCAATTTATATATAAAAATATTATTTTTAATTTTGTTAAAATGCAATTTTTTCAAATAAATTCATATACATTCAATGGCAAAAGGTAGAAAGATATAGAAATGAGAAAAACACACAAAGCACAGGAAGCAAGAAACACTGGGGGGGAGAAAGGGTTAGGTTGTGTGTGGTTTTTTACGCCACGTTGCCCCTCTCACAGTGTCCCTCACCCCCCACACTTCATGCTAGAAACAAAGTTAGGTTATATACCAATTGACTTATTGAGATTAGGGCATTGCATCACTGTATTTTAAATTGTAAGAAAAAAGGTTTGGGTCAAACGTCAGATGACCTCTTAAGGTTAGGCCAAGTAGGGTCTGTTGAGATTAGGTTATATATCAAGTGACTTATTGAGATTAGGTTATATATCAATTGACTTATTGAGATTAGGTTATATATCAATTGACTTATTGAGATTAGGGCATTGCATCACTGTATTTTAAATTGTAAGAAAAAAGGTTTGGGTCACGTCAGATGACCTCTAAGGTTAGCCAAGTAGGGTCTGTTGAGAATGAGGTTATATACAAGACTTATTGAGGTTGGGCATTGATCATGTATTTTAAGGTGGGGTTCTAGGACAAGAAAAAGAGTCGTGTGTTAGACAAAGCTAACCAACCACTCAGAAATGTAGCAGAACCTCTCACTAAGAGTTAGGCCAAGTAGGTCTGTTGAGAATGGGGTAGTATGTTGGGGTGGTGGGTGAAGCAGGTAGGGTTCTAGGACAAGAAGAGGTCGTGTAGACAAAGCTAACTCACCACTCGAAATGAGGCAGAACCTCTCAGCCAAATTAGCGAGTCAGTTTTAGTGGTCAGGAGTAGCGGAATCGAAGTTCAAATTAGGGATGTTGGGTGGGGTTTTTGGTTGAAGGCTTAGGGAGTTGGGGTAGGTTTTGTTAAGAGGAGGTATGTATGGGGTGGGTTTGATCAGGTATTTTGGGGTGGGGGTTCTAGGACAAGAAAAGAGGTCGTGTGTTAGACAAAGCTAACCAACCACTCGGAAATGTAGGCAGAACCTCTCAGCCAAATTGGCGAGTCAGTTCAGAGAGTACAGGAAAGAATTCCGAAATTATAGTGAGGACCTCTCAGCCATAATGGCGAGCCAGTACCTCGAAGTATAGCCGAGATACTGAAAGAATTTCTGTCAGACGAGCTGGCATCGAAGTTCAAAAGGGTTTGGGGGTTTCTGTTGAGGTTAGGGGTTGGGTTTGATCAGGTATTTTGGGTGGGGGTTGATCAGGTATTTGGGGTGGGGTTCTAGGACAAGAAAAAGAGGTCGTGTGTTAGACAAAGCTAACCAACCACTCGGAAATATAGGCAGAACCTCTCAGCCAAATTGGCGAGTCAGTTCAGAGAGTACAGGAAAGAATTCGAAATTATAGTGAGGACCTCTCAGCCATAATGGCGAGCCAGTACCTGAAGTATAGCCGAGATACGAAAAGAATTTCTGTCAGACGAGCTGGCAATCGAAGTTCAAAAGGGTTTGGGGGTTTCTGTTGAGGTTAGGGGTTGGGTTTGATCAGGTATTTGTTGGGTTAGGGGTTGTTTATCAGGTATTTTGGGGTGGGGGTTCTAGGACAAGAAAAGAGGTCGTGTGTTAGACAAAGCTAACCAACCACTCGGAAATGTAGGCAGAACCTCTCAGCCAAATTGGCGAGTCAGTTCAGAGAGTACAGGAAAGAATTCCGAAATTATAGTGAGGACCTCTCAGCCAAATGGCGAGCCAGTACCTCGAAGTATAGCCGAGATACGAAAGGAATTTCTGTCAGAGAGCTGGTGATCGAGGGTTGGGTTGGTTTGGTTAGGTTAGGTTCGGTTCGGTTAGGTTAGGGTTCAGGAAGAAAGGTTTGGTTAGCAAGCTCCAGCTCGGAAAGTAGGCAGAACCTTAGCAAATTGGCTGAGTCAGTTCAGGAGGTACAGGAAGAATTCAATATAGGTAGGACTCTAGCATAATGGCGTTAGCGTTCTAGTATTGAGGTTAGGTTTAAAGGTTGTTTGGTTGGTAGGGTTCTAGGTTAGGTTAGGATGGGTTTGGTTGGTTAGTAGGAGTTAAATTAGGGTTTGGTTAGGTGGGGTTAGGAGGTAGAGAGGCTGGAGTTTTAGGTAAGGTAAAATAGGTTGTGTGGAGAGCAAATCTAAAAAAGGAAATGTAGAGCTTAAGAAGAAGATAGGAACATTTTTTCAGTAAACCATAAAATAGGTTCATATGCAAAGTACCTATACAGACAGAAAATGGCAATACTTACAGAATTCTGCAACACTGGCTCGTTTCACCGACAGAGCTTGTTTCGAAGGATTGCACGTTTCATCAGGGCGTTAACAGTTACTAGTGCCAAAGAGACCGATGTCTACAAGCACTGTCACTCTATCTATACTCAGTAAACCTCACATATATTCCACCCTATGGTCACTGGGTATAAATCATTTAGGTAAAGAAACAGTATTTAGGTAAAGAAACAGTATTTAGGTAAAGAAACAGTATTTAGGCAAAGAAACAATTTTTAGGTAAAGAAACAGTATTTTAGGTAAGGAAACAGATTTGGGTAAGGAACCAGTATTTAAGTAAAGAATCTGTTTTTTATGTTAAGCCTTATGGCTTATAAATCTCTTTGTCAAGCCTCTGGCTTATAAAGCTATTCCTTTCTTCGTCAAGCCTCTGCTTATAAAGCTATCTTTGTCAAAGCTAGCTTATAATCTATATGTCAAGCTCTCTGGCTTATAAATCTTTTCTGTCAAGCCTTTGGCTTTTTATGTCAAGCCTTTGGCTTTTTATGTCAAGCCTATTGGCTTATAAACCTTTGTCAAGCCTTTGGCTTTTTCCTAAAACCTAGGTTTTAACAAGCCTCTGGCTTATAAATCTATATAATTTCTTTGTCAAGCCTTGGTTTTAAATGTTAAGCCTATGGCTTATAAACTTTGTCAAGCCTCTGGCTTTAAAGGTTTTTTCGCAAGCCTCTGGCTTATAAAGCTATTTTGTCAAAGCTAGCTATAAATCTATATGCAAGCTCGGCTTATAAATCTTCGTCAAGCCTGGTTTGTCAAGCCTTGGCTTATGCAACCTTGTTAAATGTAATTTTGGTTTCCTAAAACCATTAAATTTTATATAAATTCTTCACAACAGGTTATGACCATAAAAATACCTAGGTTTTATCAAGCCTTGGGCTTATAAAACTAAATCAAGCCAACTGGCTTTGTCAAGCCCTCTGGCTTATGAACCTTGTAAAAGTATTTTGGTCATAAAAATCAAATCTATATAAATTCTATATAAATTCTTCACAACAGGTTATGACCATAAAAATACCTAGGTTTTATCAAGCCTTGGGCTTATAAACTAAGTCAAGCCAACTGGCTTTGTCAAGCCTCTTGGCTTATGAACCTTGTAAATGTATTTTAATCAAAAAGCTCAAATATATATAAAATTCCTTTACAAATGTTTATATCTCTGGTTTTGAATCGAAAATTACCCAGGATAACACAAATTTCTTGCCATATCGTTATGACTAAAAATACCTAGGATAGCACCATATACTTACTGCTAAATTATCTTCATTTGGCTTATAAATCTATCTATGTCAAGCCTTCTAGTTTAAATTCAATTCCAGGACCAAGAAACTATGAATTAACACTTTGTACTTTTCTTATCAAGCCTTCTGGCTGCAAATGGTGTCTTATAGAAAATGTACTCCCTGGTCCCTATGCTTGGTGGAAAACGGACTTATTAATATTTATAAAGTTAAAAATGATAAGTCCTCCAATTACTGACCCAAATAGATGTCTCAAATTTATATATAAAAATTCAAAATTATAAATTGAGTAAATAATATCTATGCCTTAGTGAAATTTAAAGAAAAAAAGAACTATAATGACAATTATTTTAGGCTTTCAACCCTCTCTGGGTGCAGATTACTGCTTTGCAAATGGCTGCTCCACAGACCAAAAACATTATATCAAAAGCACTGTGTTTATATCTAAATTATATATATAGAAACCACTATGCTTGTAATTTATAACACAAATTGCTCAATTTTATGTGAATTCTTTCTGGTGAATATCCACTATGTTTATATCTAAAGTATAAATATAAAAATATAAAAATTACCTAGGATAACACCAATTGCTCAAATTCATATACATTTCTTCTGGTTGAAGACCCCTGTCTTGCAATTGGCAGCTTCTCAAATTATAAACATCCAGTCAAAAGGACTGCATAGGGAGCATATACACTATGTTTCTATCTAAATTATATATATTAAAACCAATTTATATATAAAATTATTATTTTTAATTCAATATATAAGGAACAACCGGTACATAGTGTTTATATCTAAATTATATATATTTTAAAACCAATTTATATATAAACTTATTATTTTTAAATCCAAATATAAGGAACAACAGGTACATAAGCAACAACAAAGGTCAAACCTGATGTGCCATAATGACCTCCAGGAAATTCGTTAAAAACATTGTGAAAACAATGCCAGGTCAACCCCTGTGGCTTAACACTACACACCAGGCTGGACATTTAAAGGGGCAGCAATAGAAATGACATGCACCTGTTGGTCCTATTAGAAATATTTAGAGGTTGTTACAAACTTTAGGTCAAAAGAACAATAGGTACCCAAACAAAAGAGAATATCCAGCTTGCCTCGTCAAATTCATATACATTTCTTCTGGTTGAAGACCCCTGCCTTGCAATTGGCAGCTTCTCAAATTATAAACAACCAGTCACAAGGACTGCATAGGGAGCAGATACACTATGTTTCTATCTAAATTATATCTATTAAAACCAATTTATATATAAAATTATTATTTTTAATTTTGTTAAAATGCAATTTTTTCAAATAAATTCATATACATTCAATGGCAAAAGGTAGAAAGATATAGAAATGAGAAAAACACACAAAGCACAGGAAGCAAGAAACACTGGGGGGGAGAAATGGTTAGGTTGTGTGTGGTTTTTTACGCCACGTTGCCCCTCTCACAGTGTCCCTCACCCCCCACACTTCATGCTAGAAACAAAGTTAGGTTATATACCAATTGACTTATTGAGATTAGGGCATTGCATCACTGTATTTTAAATTGTAAGAAAAAAGGTTTGGGTTCACAACGTATTAAATTGTAGAAAAGGTTTGGTCAACGCATGACCTCTTAAGGTTAGGCCAAGTAGGGTCTGTTGAGATTAGGTTATATATCAAGTGACTTATTGAGATTAGGTTATATATCAATTGACTTATTGAGATTAGGTTATATATCAATTGACTTATTGAGATTAGGTTATATCAGTGACTTATTGAGATTAGGTTATATATCAATTGACTTATTGAGATTAGGTTATATATCAATTGACTTATTGAGATTAGGCATTGCATCACTGTATTTTAAATTGTAAGAAAAAAGGTTTGGGTCAAACGTCAGATGACCTCTTAAGGTTAGGCCAAGTAGGGTCTGTTGAGAATGGGGTAGGTATGTTGGGGTGGGGTGGGGTGAGGAGGTAGGGGTTCTAGGACAAGAAAAGAGGTCGTGTGTTAGACAAAGCTAACTCACCACTCGGAAATATAGGCAGAACCTCTCAGCTAAATTAGCGAGTCAGTTCAGAGAGTACAGGAAAGAATTCCGATATTATAGGGGATGTTGGGGTGTGGTATGATTAGATTTTGGGTGAAGGCTGGTAGGGTATGTTGGGTGGGGTTTTTGTTGAGGTTAGGGGTTGGGTTTGATCAGGTATTTGTGGGTGGGGTTGGGTTGATCAGGTATTTTGGGGTGGGGTTCTAGGACAAGAAAAGAGGTCGTGTGTTAGACAAAGCTAACCAACCACTCGGAAATGTAGGCAGAACCTCTCAGCCAAATTGGCGAGTCAGTTCAGAGAGTACAGGAAAGAATTCCGAAATTATAGTGAGGACCTCTCAGCCAAAATGGCGAGCCAGTACCTCGAAGTATAGCCGAGATACGAAAGGAATTTCTGTCAGACGAGCTGGCGATCGAAGTTCAGGGTTTGGGGGTTTCGGTTAGGTTAGGTTGGTTGATTAGGTATGTTGTTGAGGTTGGGGTGGGGTGATCAGGTATTTTGGGGTGGGGGTTCTAGGACAAGAAAAAGAGGTCGTGTGTTAGACAAAGCTAACCAACCACTCGGAAATGTAGGCAGAACCTCTCAGCCAAATTGGCGAGTCAGTTCAGAGAGTACAGGAAAGAATTCCGAAATTATAGTGAGGACCTCTCAGCCATAATGGCGAGCCAGTACCTCGAAGTATAGCCGAGATACGAAAAGAATTTCTGTCAGACGAGCTGGCTATCGAAGTTCAAAAGGGTTTGGGGGGGTTTCTGTTGAGGTTAGGGGTTGGGTTGATCAGGTTTGAGGTGGTGCAGGTATTTTGGGGTGGGGGTTCTAGGACAAGAAAAAGAGGTCGTGTGTTAGACAAAGCTAACCAACCACTCGGAAATGTAGGCAGAACCTCTCAGCCAAATTGGCGAGTCAGTTCAGAGAGTACAGGAAAGAATTCCGAAATTATAGTGAGGACCTCTCAGCCATAATGGCGAGCCAGTACCTCGAAGTATAGCCGAGATACGAAAGAATTTCTGTCAGACGAGCTGGACGAAGTCGAAAGGGTTTGGGGTTTTTTGGGGTGGGGGTTCTTTGGGGTGGGGGTTCTAGGACAAGAAAAAGAGGTCGTGTGTTAGACAAAGCTAACCAACCACTCGGAAATATAGGCAGAACCTCTCAGCCAAATTGGCGAGTCAGTTCAGAGAGTACAGGAAAGAATTCCGAAATATAGGTGGACCTCTCAGCCATAATGGCGAGCCAGTCAGTACTCCGAAGTATAGCTGAGATACGAAAGGAACTTCTGTCAGACGAGATGGTGAACGAAGTTCGAAAGGGGTTGGGGGGGTTCTGTTGAATTTAGGGGGGTTGGGTTTGGTTAGGTTAGGTTCGGTTCGGTTAGGTTAGGTTAGGTTATGTTTGGTTTGGTTAGGTTAGGTTCGGTTAGGTTAGGTTAGGTTAGGTTATGTTTGGTTTGGTTAGGTTCGGTTAGGTTAGGTTAGGTTAGGTTAGGTTATGTTTGGTTAGGTTCTGTTGAGGTTAGGTTAGGTTAGGTTATGTTTGGTTTGGTAGGGTTAAATTGGGTTTGGTTGGTTGGGGAGAATTGGGTTTGTTTGGTTGTGGAGAGCCAAATTAAATAAAGGAAATGTATAAGCTTAAGAAGAAGATAGGAACATTTTTTCAGTAAACCATAAAATAGGTTCACATGCAAAGTACCTATACAGACAGAAAAAATGGCAATACTTACAGAATTCTGCAACACTGGCTCGTTTCACCCGACAGCGCGCGTTGTTTCGAACGGATTGCACGTTCTCATCAGGGGCGTTAACAGTTACTAAGTGCCAAAGAGACCGATGTCTACAAGCACTGTCACTCTCTATCTATACTCAGTAAACCTCACATATATTCCACCCTATGGTCACTGGGTATAAATCATTTAGGTAAAGAAACAGTATTTAGGTAAAGAAAAGTATTTAGGTAAAGAAACAGTATTTAGGCAAAGAAACAATTTTAGGTAAAGAAACAGTATTTTAGGTAAGGAAACAGATTTGGGTAAGGAACCAGTATTTAAGTAAAGAATCTGTTTTTTATGTCAAGCCTTATGGCTTATAAATCTCTTTGTCAAGCCTCTGGCTTATAAAGCTATTCCTTTCTTCGTCAAGCCTCTGGCTTATAAAGCTATCTTTGTCAAAGCTAGCTTATAAATCTATATGTCAAGCTCTCTGGCTTATAAATCTTTTCTGTCAAGCCTTTGGCTTTTTATGTCAAGCCTTTGGCTTTTTATGTCAAGCCTATTGGCTTATAAACCTTTGTCAAGCCTTTTGGCTTTTTCCTAAAACCTAGGTTTTAACAAGCCTCTGGCTTATAAATCTATATAATTTCTTTGTCAAGCCTTTGGTTTTAATGTTAAGCTTATGGCTTATAAATCCTTTGTCAAGCCTCTGGCTTATAAACTATTCCTTCTTCGTCAAGCCTCTATGGCTTATAAACTATCTTTTCAAAGCTAGCTTAAAATCTATTGTCAAGCCTCGGCTTATAAACTTTTTTGTCAAGCCTTTGCTTTAAATGTACTTTGGTCATTCAAACCAAATTCTATATAAATTCTTCACACAGAGACCATATTGGCTTTTTTGCCTAAAACCAGGTTTTAACAACCTATGGCTTATAATCTATATAAATTCTTCACAACAGGTTATGACCATAAAAATACCTAGGTTTTATCAAGCCTGGGCTTATAAACTAAATCAAGCCAACTGGCTTTGTCAAGCCCTCTGGCTTATGAACCTTGTAAAAGTATTTTGGTCATAAAATCAAATCTATATAAATTCTATATAAATTCTTCACAACAAGTTATGACCATAAAAATACCTAGGTTTTATCAAGCCTTGGGCTTATAAAACTAAGTCAACCAACTGGCTTGTCAAGCCTCTTGGCTTATGAACCTTGTAAATGTATTTTAATCAAAAGCTCAAATATATATAAAATTCCTTTACAAATGTTTATATCTCTGGTTTTGAATCGAAAATTACCAGGATAACACAAATTTCTTGCCATATCGTTATGACTAAAAATACCTAGGATAGCACCATATACTTACTGCTAAATTATCTTCATTTGGCTTATAAATCTATCTATGTCAAGCCTTCTAGTTTAAATTCAATTCCAGGACCAAGAAACTATGAATTAACACTTTGTACTTTTCTTATCAAGCCTTCTGGCTGCAAATGGTGTCTTATAGAAAATGTACTCCTGGTCCCTATGCTTGGTGGAAAACGGACTTATTAATATTTATAAAGTTAAAAATGATAAGTCCTCCAATTACTGACCCAAATAGATGCCTCAAATTTATATATAAAAATTCAAAATTATAAATTGAGTAAATAATATCTATGCCTTAGTGAAATTTAAAGAAAAAAAGAACTATAATGACAATTATTTTAGGTTTTCAACCCTCTCTCTGGTGAGATTATTGCTGCAAAATGGCTATTTCACAGACTAAAAAAACACTAAATCAAAAGCACTTGTGTTTATATTCAAATTATATATATAGAAACCACTATGCTTGTAATTATAACACAAATTGCTCAATTTTATGTGAATTCTCCACTATGTTTATATCTAAAGTATAAATATAAAAAATATAAAATTACCTAGGATAACACAAATGCTCAAATTCATATACATTTCTTCTGGTTGAAGACCCCTGTCTTGCAATTGGCAGTTTCTCAAATTATAAACATCCAGTCAAA
>WNWK01027477.1:0-26263 GCA_009830355.1 Cherax destructor
TCATTAAATACAAATTTTGCATCAACAATACAGAGTTTAATAAGTTTAATGATAGTAGGAACTGGCAATGGTAAATCGTAATTAACCAGTTCTTCAGATAAGAAACTAAGTAAATCATCAACTGGTCCTTTCTTATGTTCCTCTTCACAGAGTCGTGAGATGTTACGCTACTGTGAGGTGTTGTCTTTGTTAGTGTGATGTGACTGTGAGGTGTATTCTGCCTCTTTATAAGCCTTCTTGTCATGTTTCCTTTTATAGTTCCTTGATAATGTGAGTAGTATAAACCTTAGTAATAAATACCAACAAGTTGGTTTAGAAAGACACGTAAGCAAACACTATGACATATTATAAAACGTTTCGGTCCTGGGACCTTGATCACTTCTAACATACAGAGGTTGAAAGACAGTATATATAAGCGGAGAGTGAGGTGTGAGTGACGCATGGTGACCTGAGTGAGGTGTGAGTGACGCACGGTGACCTGAGTGAGGTGTGAGTGACGCATGGTGACCTGAGTGAGGTGTGAGTGACGCATGGTGACCTGAGTGAGGTGTGAGTGACGCATGGTGACCTGAAGAATGCCATGTTGGGATGAGGACGGGTAGACGATGAGGTCACGTGACTCCTGTGTTGCTGGGTTGGTGGTGCTTTGCCTGTTTGAGCATCATGTATGCTAATGTTTTAAAAAATTTGTGGTTTCCAGTGTTACGTTCTATTGTGTCGGTGGCGGCAATTAGCGAGGCTTCTAGACACCGTCGGCGTCTGAGGTCTGGTTCGGTGAGAACGAGTTGTACCTCATCCCAGTTCATCAAATGCCCCGTGGAGTCTCTGTGGAGGACACAGGCGTACCTTAAATCGTCTGTGTTGCAGACCGCAAGATTACGCCAACTTGGTTGGAGGGTGTGTCGGAGGGTGTGTTGGAGGGTGTGTTGGAGGGTGTGTTTCTAATCACCCTTTGTTTCACAATCCCAGTGTTTTAGAAAGCAAGGTTTATATTGATCTTTTTTAATGCCTAATGAAGTGATTGCTAGGACAAATGTACTAGTTTTACCATACAATGAGAACTTGGTTTGCCTGCATGAGGCATTAAAAAAGATCAATATAAACCTTCCTTTCTAAAACAATGGGACAGTGAAACAAAGGCTGATCAAAAACACACCCTCCAACACACCCTCCAACACACCCTCCGACACACCCTCCAACAAAGTTGGTGGGGTTTACAAGGTCACATGTACTCAGTGTCCTCTCTCATATATTGGTCAAACAGGTAAACTTCTGGAAACCAGAATAACCCAACATAAATACTCAGTCAGGACATGACAGGAGTCGAACGCTATCTTTAACCACGTTAGTTCCTGTAATCACCCACCGAAGTGGGCTGCTGCCCAGATTATTGTACTAAACAGTTCTGGCACAGTAATTGAATCTTCTCTCTTCAAACATGACAGGAATACCGTATATAACTCAAATTATGGGTTATACAAGCTCGATAGCTATTTAGTAGTCTGTTGTACACAACCTTAAGCAACAATGACATACAAAATCACAGGATTGCTCATCACGCCAGGTGGGTTGATGATTGGTGACGCTCGACCAGTGTCTACGCTCGACCAGTGTCTACGCTCGACCAGTGTCTACGCTCGACCAGTGTCTACGCTCGACCAGTGTCTACGCTCGACCAGTGTCTACGCACCAAAACTTCATACCACGTCAGTTGTGAATGGTTATATAACGCGTTTAGCTGTTAGTGTACCATACAGTGACAGGCACACAAGATCACGTGATAACATAGGTAGTGGGGTTAAAGAATATTATAAGTAGAAATTTGGATTATATAAATATTATAGGAATGGTATAGAAGATTCACCAGGCATATTAATCGACACTGAGAAGACAATATTTAGGAAAATATAAAGAGATACTTCTGAGTACCCCTGGGAACATTCGAGTACCCCAGAACAGGACATTTAAATGGAAGGGAGCACATTCATTTCCTTTCTTTTATTAATTAAAAATGTTACACAGAATAATAGCAATCCATATATATAGTATCCACTGTGAAACGTATTTTCTCAAGTCACATGACATGTTCTAAGCGACTAGAAAAAGCTTGGATCTGGCTATTATATCTTCTAATTTCATAATACTTGACTTTTCAAAACCCTCCTACCCCATATGGGAATGGTGGTGGTGCGGGGTGGCACCGACCGTTGGCCCACATTCTGAGAGAGGCTGCGGCAAATGACAGACCCCGCATTGCGCTACTCTGAGAAAACTTCCCCTCACTCCTTCAGTTGCTGCCTTGCAACATTGCATACCTCCTGATGACGCACTGAGAAGTGTGAAAGTACCTGAGCTAAAGATTTCCACTCACCCCCGTGGCTTGTCTTGCATAGTTGGGATCGCCTGTCTGCGATTGTTTGCCACCAGGCCCCGTGGCCTGGTGGCTAAAGCTCTCGCTTCACACAGAGAGGGTCTTGGTTCGATTCCCAGCGAGGGTAGAAACATTTGGCGTGTTTCTTTACACCGGTTGTCTATGTTCACCCATCAGTATAAAATGGGTACCTGGGTGTTAGTCGATTGGTGTGGGTCGCATCCTGGGACAAAACTGACCTAATTTGCCCGAAATGCTCAGCATAACAAGCGGCTTTCTCTATAGTAGTATGCCATTGATGTCAGCTAGGCCTGTGTACATGTACTTGTAGTAAATAAAGATTTATATATATATATATATATATATATATATATATATATATATATATATATATATATATATATATATATATATATATATTTTCTCCATGGGGAAGTGTTTGTGTGTGGGTGGGTCAGGAGGAAAGAAACTAGGAGCCCTTGCTCTATCGACTCTAACATAACTTCAATAAAATCTAGTGCCGCCTCAGACTGGACTAACAGATACCTCCTCCAGTCACTCACAGAGACCTCTTCCAGTCACTCACAGAGCCCTCCTCCAGTCACTCACAGAGACCTCCTCCAGTCACCACAGAGACCTCCTCCAGTCACTCACAGAGACCTCCTCCAGTCACTCACAGAGACCTCCTCCAGTCACTCACAGAGACCTCCGCCAGTCACTCACAGAGACCTCCGCCAGTCACTCACAGAGACCTCCTCCAGTCACTCACAGAGACCTCCTCCAGTCACTCACAGAGACCTCCTTCAGTCACTCACAGAGACCTCCTCCAGTCACTCACAGAGACCTCCTCCAGTCACTCACAGAGACCTCCTCCAGTCACTCACAGAGACCTCCTCCAGTCACTCACAGAGACCTCCTCCAGTCACTCACAGAGACCTCCTCCAGTCACTCACAGAGACCTCCTCCAGTCACTCACAGAGACCTCCTCCAGTCACTCACAGAGACCTCCTCCAGTCACTCACAGAGACCTCCTCCAGTCACTCACAGAGACCTCCTCCAGTCACTCACAGAGACCTCCTCCAGTCACTCACAGAGACCTCCTCCAGTCACTCACGGAGACCTCCTCCAGTCACTCACGGAGACCTCCTCCAGTCACTCACGGAGACCTCCTCCAGTCACTCACGGAGACCTCCTCCAGTCACTCACAGAGACCTCCTCCAGTCACTCACAGAGACCTCCTCCAGTCACTCACAGAGACCTCCTCCAGTCACTCACAGAGACCTCCGCCAGTCACTCACAGAGACCTCCTCCAGTCACTCACAGAGACCTCCTCCAGTCACTCACAGAGACCTCCTCCAGTCACTCACAGAGACCTCCTCCAGTCACTCACAGAGACCTCCTCCAGTCACTCACAGAGACCTCCTCCAGTCACTCACAGAGACCTCCTCCAGTCACTCACAGAGACCTCCTCCAGTCACTCACGGAGACCTCCTCCAGTCACTCACAGAGATCTCCTCCAGTCACTCACAGAGACCTCCTCCAGTCACTCACAGAGACCTCCTCCAGTCACTCACGGACACCTCCTCCAGTCACTCACAGAGACCTCCTCCAGTTACTCACAGAGACCTCCTCCAGTCACTCACAGAGACCTCCTCCAGTCACTCACGGAGACCTCCTCCAGTCACTCACGGAGACCTCCTCCAGTCACTCACGAGACCTCCTCCAGTCACTCACGGAGACCTCCTCCAGTCACTCACAGAGACCTCCCCAGTCACTCACAGAGACCTCCTCCAGTCACTCACAGAGACCTCCTCCAGTCACTCACAGAGACCTCCGCCAGTCACTCACAGAGACCTCCTCCAGTCAGTCACAGAGACCTCCTCCAGTCACTCACAGAGACCTCCTCCAGTCACTCACAGAGACCTCCTCCAGTCACTCACAGAGACCTCCTCCAGTCACTCACAGAGACCTCCTCCAGTCACTCACAGAGACCTCCTCCAGTCAATCACAGAGACCTCCTCCAGTCACTCACAGAGACCTCCTCCAGTCACTCACAGAGACCTCCTCCAGTCACTCACAGAGACCTCCTCCAGTCACTCACAGAGACCTCCTCCAGTCACTCACAGAGACCTCCTTCAGTCACTCACGGAGACCTCCTCCAGTCACTCACGGAGACCTCCTCCAGTCACTCACGGACACCTCCTCCAGTCACTCACGGAGACCTCCTCCAGTCACTCAAAGAGACCTCCTCCAGTCACTCACGGAGACCTCCTCCAGTCACTCACGGAGACCTCCTCCAGTCACTCACGGAGACCTCCTCCAGTCTCTCACGGAGACCTCCTCCAGTCACTCACAGAGACCTCCTCAGTCACTCACAGAGACCTCCTCCAGTCACTCACAGAGACCTCCTCCAGTCACTCACAGAGACCTCCTCCAGTCACTCACAGAGACCTCCTCCAGTCACTCACAGAGACCTTCTCCAGTCACTCACAGAGACCTCCTCCAGTCAATCACAGAGACCTCCTCCAGTCACTCACGGAGACCTCCTCCAGTCACTCACGGGGACCTCCTCCAGTCACTCACGGAGACCTCCTCCAGTCACTCACAGAGACCTCCTCCAGTCACTCACAGAGACCTCCTCCAGTCACTCACAGAGACCTCCTCCAGTCACTCACGGAGACCTCCTCCAGTCACTCACGGAGACCTCCTCCAGTCACTCACGGAGACCTCCTCCAGTCACTCACAGAGACCTCCTCCAGTCACTCACAGAGACCTCCTCCAGTCACTCACGGAGACCTCCACCAGTCACTCACAGAGACCTCCTCCAGTCACTCACAACAATAGATCCAAAATTAGGTCTTGTATCCAAGGTTGTTTAACCGAAAAA
The DNA here is from genome assembly GCA_009830355.1 of Cherax destructor. Taxonomy (NCBI): domain Eukaryota; kingdom Metazoa; phylum Arthropoda; class Malacostraca; order Decapoda; family Parastacidae; genus Cherax; species Cherax destructor. The sequence continues at coordinate 5,259 of WNWK01027477.1, forward strand.
CTTTTATAAATACTAGCAATTTTTTACGGATTACGGGGGAGACTTATTTCCAATTTTCTTGTTGCTTGCCAACTGTTACAGCCACAGTATGGTAATTTTCTTTCAAAATTTTATCCACTTAAAACTGGAGCTCATTTGTATTTAAATTAATAATTGCAGTAATAGTAGAGGTAGTTGTCGTAGTGGTGAGTGGAACCTCGACACTATGAGATCATTATGCACTGCTTTAAATACGACAAGGTAATTATCAGGATTGGCTTTGTTTCAGGAAACTGTGTTTACCAGAGTGTGAAGAGACGTCAGAGATTCTTCTGATTTGTTTTGACCTGACCTCGTCTGTCTAGGCAATAGATAGAGAAAATCATAGTTAGTTGGTTAATTGGGGTTAGATCCTAGTGATTACACGAGGGCCACCTGTTGACCTCCAGTCAAGATTACTTTAAGCCTTAGAATTAAAGCAAAATCTCGGTACTGAGAAATATACACCTTACTGTGTGTATACATTTTTCTCATCAGGGATCACATGTATGGTTGCTGAGGTCTTGTACTTTGTCATTCGCATTTAGTGAAACGTGTATTACTGGGCAAAACGAGCGATTGAAGGAAGCATAGAATTATTTATTTTAATTTACATGAATCGGCAAATTCGTGTAGGTAATTCGGCACAAAGAGCGGTAAAGACTCGATACTCCGTCCACTGAGCCTCTAGAAACTAGATTCCTGCAGCCAGACTTTCCCACCGAGCAAGGATGAAGAGGGAGGCGTTGTTGATTTTGGTGGAGCACGTCTTGTCGACAGGCAACTCCATCCCACCCTCATCCACACTAATGAAAGCGAAGATAAGCTGCTATCAGCTCCACTGTTGCAAGTAACACACATTATGGGGTGTGACTTTTATTTTGTATTTTTATGCGGTGTTGAAACTTAGCACCAGTAAGCCAGCAGTTACTGAGTCACACTGAGTACCTTAATGACTCTCCTGGGGAGACATTATGACTCTTGGGGAGACATTATGATTCTCTTGGGGAGACAGTATGACTCTTGGGGAGACAGTATGACTCTCTGGAGAGACATTTTGACTCTCTTGCGGAGACAGTATGACTCTTTAGGGAGACATTAGGACTCTCTGCGGAGACATTATATCTCTCTGGGGAGACATTATGATTCTCTTGGGGAGACAGTATGACTCTTGGGGAGACATTCTGACTCTCTGGAGATACATTTTGACTCTCTTGCGGAGACATTATGATTCACTTGGGGAGACATTCTGACTCTCTGGAGAGACATTTTGACTTTCTTGCTGAGACAATATGACTCTTTAGGGAGACATTAGGACTCTCTGGAGATCCATTTTGTCTCTCTTGGGGAGGCATTATGATTCTCTTGGGGAGACATTTTAACTCTTGGGAAGACATTATGACTCACGTGAGGAGACATAACTCATGGGGAAACATTACAACTCATGTGGGGAGACATACCTCTCGTGGGGAGACATTATAACTCACGTGGGAAGACTTAACTCTCGTGGGGAGACATTATAACTCACGTGGGAAACATAACTCTCGTGGGGAGACATAATTCGTGTGGGGAAACATTATAACTCTCATAGGGAGACATAACTCACGTGGGGAGACATAATTCTCGTAGGGAGACATTATAGCTCTCGTGAGGAGACATATCTCTCGTGAGGAGACATTATAACTCACGTGGGGAGACATAACTCTCGTGGGGAGACATAATTCTGGTAGGGAGATATTATAACTCTCGTGAGGAGACATAACTCTCTTGGGGAGACATAACTCTCATGGGGAGACATTATAACTCTCGTAAGAAGACATAACTCACGTTGGGAGATATTATAACTCACGTGGGGAGACATTATAACTCACGTGGGGAGACATTATAACTCTCTTGGGGAGACATTATAACTCTCGTGAGGAGACAACTCTCGTTGGGAGACATTATTTTTCCGATGACACCAAAATAGGCCGTCCAATTCATTCAAATGAGGACATTAGAGCACTCCAGGAAGATTTGAATAGACTGATGCAGTGGTCGGAGAAGTGGCAGATGCAGTTTAATATAGATAAATGCAAAGTTCTAAATATTGGACAGGACAATAACCATGCCACATATAAACTAAATAATATAGATCTTAATACTACTGATTGCGAAAAGGATTTAGGAGTTCTGGTTAGCAGTAATCTAAAACCAAGACAGCAGTGCATAAGTGTTCGCAATAAAGCGAACAGAATCCTTGGCTTCATATCAAGAAGCATAGATAATAGGAGTCCTCAGGTTGTTCTTCAACTCTATATATCCTTGGTGAGGCCTCATCTAGATTATGCTGCACAGTTTTGGTCACCGTATTACAGAATGGATATAAATGCTCTGGAAAACGTACAAAGGAGGATGACTAAGTTGATTCCATGTATCAGAAATCTTCCCTATGAGGATAGACTGAGGGCCCTGAATCTGCACTCTCTAGAAAGGCGTAGAATTAGGGGGATATGATTGAGGTGTATAAATGGAAAACAGGAATAAATAAAGGTGATGTAAATAGCGTGCTAAAAATATCTAGTATTGACAGGACTCGCAGCAATGGCTTTAAGTTGGATAAATTCAGATTCAGGAAGGATATAGGAAAGCATTGGTTTGGTAATAGAGTTGTCGATGAGTGGAACAAACTCCCGAGTACAGTTATAGAGGCTAAAACGTTGTGTAGTTTTAAAAATAGGCTGGATAAATATATGAGTGGGTGCGGGTGGGTGTGAGTTGGACCTGACTAGTTTGTGCTACTAGGTCAGATGCCGTGCTCCTTCCTTAAGTGAATGTAACCTGACCTGGATGGGTCGGGGCATTGGCTTAAGTCGGTGGGAGATTTGGACCTGCCTCGCATGGGCCAGTAGGCCTGCTGCAGTGTTCCTCCTTTCTTATGTTCTTATGTTCTTATTATAACTCTCGTGAGGAGACATAACTCTCGTGGGGAGACATTATAACTCTCTTGGGGAGACATTATAACTCGTTCGGAGACATTATAACTCACGTGTGGAGGCATTATAACTCGTGAGAAGACATAACTCACGTTGGGAGATATTATAACTCACGTGGGGAGACATTATAACTCTCTAAGGGAGACATTATAACTCTTGTTGAGACATTATAACTCATGTGGGAAGACATAACTCTCGTGGGGAGACATAATTCTCGTAGGGAGACATTAAAACTCTCGTGAGGAGACATAACTCACGTGGTTAGACATTATAACTCGTGGGGGAAAAATAACTCTCGTGGAGAGACATTTTTCTCCTAATAAAGATATTATTCTCACCATTTATCAGGTTATTTCAAATATATCCAAGTATATCAATAATTTAAACGAGCATAAATATACCGGTGACCATTATATTATCAGGTCGTGTAAGGTATTAAGTAATTATGTATCGTTGCTATATTACATTCATTATGTATTACGAATGTTGGGAAAATAGGATGATGAACAAATTATAAATACTTTCCAGTCATTATACACGAGATAATGATCCAGGAAGGATCGAAACGTCATCAGAAGTTTCGAGCTGCGTTTAATTCCCAATATTGAGATTTTCAACCTTTTCGAGAAATATTCATCGCCTAAGAGACCCAACATTCGTAGACGAAAGCCTAGGTTATATTAGGTTTGGTTAGGTTAGGGTAGGTTAGGTAAAGTTAGGTTAGTTTAGGCTAGGTAAGGTAAGGTAACGTAAGGTAAGTTCAGTTTGGGTTATGATAGGTTAGGTTAGGTTAGATTAGTTTAGGTTAGGTTAGGTAAGGTAAGGTAAGTTTAGGTTAGATTAGGTTAGGTTAGGTTAGGTTAGGTCAGGTTAGGTTAGGTCAGGTCAGGTTAGGTTAGGTCAGGCTAGGTCAGGTTAGGTTAGGTTAGGTTAGAACAGGTCAGGTCAAGTCAGGTTAGGTCAGGTCAGGTTAGCTTAGGCTGTCAGGTCGTGTTGGTTAGATCAGCAGGTCAGCCTGGTTAGGTTATGTTGTTAGTTAGGCGTGTTACGTTAGGTCAGGTTAGTTAGGTCAGTTAGATCTGGCATGGTTAGGTTAGTTAGGCAGGTGCTAGGTATGTAGTTGTAGGTTAGGTCGTTACGTAGGCATTAGGTTAGGCAGGTGGGTTTGGTTATGTTAGTTTAGTAGGTTAGGTCGTGTTACGTTAGGTCAGGTCAGGTTAGTTAGATTAGTAGTTAGGCTGGTGTGGTTGTGGTCAGGTCAGGTTAGGTTAAGCCAGGTCGCTCGGTTGTTATGTTGAGGTTAATGTGTTGGTTAGTTATCGGTTAGGTTAGGCTGTTCAGGTTAGGTTGATTAGGTTAGGTTGTCAGGTCTAGGTCGGTTAGGTTAGGTCAGGTTCGTTAGGTTTGTGCCCTGGTGTGTTTGTTTCCTGAGGACTGTGCCCTGGTGTGCTTGTTTCTGAGGACTGTGCCCTGGTGTGTTGTTTCCTGAGGACTGTGCCCTGGTGTGCTTGTTTCTGAGGACTGTGTCCCTGGTGTGCTTGTTTACTGAGGACTGTGCTCTGGTGTGCTTGTTTCTTGAGGACTGTGCCCTGGTGTGCTTGTTTCTGAGGACTGTGCCCTGGTGTGCTTGTTTCTGAGGACTGTGCCCTGGTGTGCTTGTTTCTTGAGGACTGTGCCCTGGTGTGCTTGTTTCCTGAGGACTGTGCCCTGGTGTGCTTGTTTCCTGTGGACTGTGCCCTGGTGTGCTTGTTTCCTGAGGACTGTGCCCTGGTGTGCTTGTTTCTGAGGACTGTGTTCCCTGGTGTGTTGTTTCCTGAGGACTGTGCCCTGGTGTGTTTGTTTCCTGAGGCTGTGCCCTGGTGTGTTTGTTTCCTGAGGGCTGTGCCCTGGTGTGCTTGTTTACTGAGGACTGTGCTCTGGTGTGCTTGTTTCTTGAGGACTGTGCCCTGGTGTGCTTGTTTCTTGAGGACTGTGCCCTGGTGTGCTTGTTTCTTGAGGACTGTGCCCTGGTGTGCTTGTTTCTTGAGGACTGTGCCCTGGTGTGCTTGTTTCCTGAGGACTGTGCCCTGGTGTGCTTGTTTCCTGTGGACTGTGCCCTGGTGTGCTTGTTTCCTGAGGACTGTGCCCTGGTGTGCTTGTTTCCTGAGGACTGTGCCCTGGTGTGCTTGTTTCCTGAGGACTGTGCCCTGGTGTGCTTGTTTCCTGAGGACTGTGCCCTGGTGGGCTTGTTTCCTGAGGACTGTGCCCTGGTGTGCTTGTTTCCTGAGGACTGTGCCCTGGTGTGTTTGTTTCCTGAGGACTGTGCCCTGGTGTGCTTGTTTCTTGAGGACTGTGCCCTGGTGTGCTTGTTTCCTGAGGACTGTGCCCTGGTGTGTTTGTTTCCTGAGGACTGTGCCCTGGTGTGCTTGTTTACTGAGAACTGTGCCCTGGTGTGCTTGTTTCCTGAGGACTGTGCCCTGGTGTGCTTGTTTCCTGAGGACTGTGCCCTGGTGTGCTTGTTTCCTGAGGACTGTGCCCTGGTGTGCTTGTTTCCTGAGGACTGTGCCCTGGTGTGTTGTTTCTGAGGACTGTGCCCTGGTGTGTTTGTTTCTGAGGACTGTGCCCTGGTGTGATGGTTTCCTGAGGACTGTGCCCTGGTGTGTTTGTTTCTTGAGGACTGTGCCCTGGTGTGATTGTTTCTTGAGGACTGTGCCCTGGTGTGATTGTTTCTTGAGGATTGTGCCCTGGTGTGTTTGTTTCCTGAGGACTGTGCCCTGGTGTGTTTGTTTCCTGAGGACTGTGCCCTGTGTGCTTGTTTCTGAGGACTGTGCCCTGGTGTGTTGTTTCCTGAGGACTGTGCCCTGGTGTGTTTGTTTCTGAGGACTGTGCCCTGGTGTGTTTGTTTCCTGAGGACTGTGCCCTGGTGTGTTTGTTTCTGAGGATTGTGCCCTGGTGTGATTGTTTGAGGATTGTGCCTGGTGTGTTTGTTTCTGAGGACTGTGCCCTGTGTGCTTGTTTCCTGAGGACTGTGCCCTGGTGTGTTTGTTTCCTGAGGACTGTGCCCTGGTGTGCTTGTTTCCTGAGGACTGTGCCCTGGTGTGCTTGTTTCATGAAGACTGTGCCCTGGTGTGATTGTTTCCTGAGGACTGTGCCCTGGTGTGTTTGTTTCCTGAGGACTGTGCCCTGGTGTGTTTGTTTCCTGAGGACTGTGCCCTGGTGTGCTTGTTTCCTGAGATGTCCCTGGTGTGCTTGTTTCTGAGACTGTGCCCTGGTGTATTGTTTCCGGGACTGTGCCGTGTGTTTGTTTCCTGAGGACTGTGCCCTGGTGTGCTTGTTTCCTGGGACTTGCCCTGGTGTGATTGTTTCCTGAGGACTGTGCCCTGGTGTGCTTGTTTCCTGGGGACTGTGCCCTGGTGTGATTGTTTCCTGAGGACTGTGCCCTGGTGTGCTTGTTTCCTGGGGACTGTGCCCTGGTGTGATTGTTTCCTGAGGACTGTGTATGTCGTTATCTTAGCTTCAGTGGCACTTCCATCTTCCAGTGTCGCCAGATTAAGTTCTTTAATCTCTCATTGTAGTTTATGTCCTATAGCTCCTGGACTAGGCTGATTGCGAACCTCTGCCATTTCTCCTTGATGGGTGACTGACACAGGTCGTACCCAGGCTGGTGAATGGCTCTTCGTTGAGTTTCCAGAAAGATAATCTTAGATTATCTTCCTGGAAACTCAACTTAATATTTATGCAGCATATTTTCTGCAAAGACATTCAGTTGATGTGCGTCTCTGGAGGTGCACTCAGTACTATGCTCACCCCGAAAGGTCCTCCTTGAGAGAAGGTTGCAAGGGTGTCACGCGAGTCCATACTCAGTTTCCAGCGTGAGTAACTATTTGTAGCAACAGTGGTAAAGCTACACTTGTGGTGCGCGCGTATGTGAGAGACAGAATTCATGACAAGTCTTCATAAGAATAGATAGAGCACATAAGTTTTTTTACACCTATGTCCTCAGTGTGCGTTAACCTTTAATTAGCCAGCTGGGGCAGGTGTGTTTAAACAGCGCCACCTGCAGCGCTGTCAGGCCACTCTTGCATATTATTCATGGAGAGGAATGAATCTAGCGTGCTGCTAGCTGTGTTGTCGACGGCTCCAGCTCCCCATCCCCCCCGGGCTGACCCCTGCGCTCCCTCCATGTTCACCTGTTGCTACGCGGCCTCGCACACTCCACCCATATCCTCCTGTGTTACTCTTCACTCACCTCATATATAACTATAATTTTTGAACCGGTGGACGGATCAGCTGGCTTCAGACAGATGACCAAAAGATCCACCTCTGGATTATCATATGACTTAGACCCGCTTCAGGAAACACCTGTCCTGTTTCCTGACGAACCGTACCTACCATGACACTGGAGTGGTAGTGAGAGTAGCAGGTGGCAACGTATGGCGTTGTGGGTCACATCATGGAGGACAAGATTAACTTTGCCTAATTCAAATGCCGGTCTGCATCATGTATATCATCTACTTTGTAGAAATAAATATTATTATATAATTAGTCTCCCTCATGGGTTGAGTTTATCCTCAGACAATCTTCAGTACAAACCTGAAGAGAAATTCATTCCAATGGATTTTACTTTATGGATCCTCTACACCTGACTGGGGATGCAGGTGTGTGATCCTCTACACCTGACTGGGGATGCAGGTGTGTGATCCTCTACACCTGACTCGGGATGCAGGTGTGTGATCCTCTACACCTGACTAGGATGCAGGTGTGTGATCCTCTACACCTGATAGGATGCAGGTGTGATCCTACACCTGACTCGGATGCAGTTGTGACTCACACTGACTAGGGATGGCAGGTGTGATCCTCTAACCTGACTCGAATGCGGTGTGGATCTCTCACTGACTCGATGCAGGTGTGTGAATACTACACCTGACTAGATGAGTGTGTGATCTCTCCCTGACTCGGGATGTGTTATCTCTCACCTGACTAGATCGGTTCAGTACCACACCTGACTCAAGGATTCAGGTGTATAATCCCCTACACCTTACTCGGGATGCAGGTGTGTGATCCTCTACACCTGACTGGGGATGCAGGTGTGTGATTCTCTACACCTGACTCGAGATGCAGGTGTGTGATCCCAACACTGACTCGGATGCAGGTGTAGATCCTCAACACCTGACTGGGGATGCAGATGTGTGATCCTCTACACCTGACTCGGGATGCAGGTGTGTGATCTCTAACCTGATCTTCCGTACTTCCAACAAGCTTTCTCTGTTATGAGTCTAACATGTGACACCTCACACTAACACCATAACACTAGCGACACTGACACCTCACACTTAACACCATAACACTAGCGACACTGACACCTCACACTTAACACCATAACACTAGCGACACTGACACCTCACACTTAACACCATAACACTAGCGACACTGACACCTCACACTAACACCATAACACTGGCGACACTGACACCTCACACTAACACCATAACACTAGCGACACTGACACCTCACACTAACACCATAACACTAGCGACACTGACACCTCACACTTAACACCATAACACTAGCACACTGACACCTCACACTAACACCATGACACTAGCGACACTGACACCTCACACTAACACCATAACACTAGCGACACTGACACCTCACACTAACACCATAACACTGCGACACTGACACCTCACACTTAACACCATAACACTAGCGACACTGACACCTCACATAACACCATAACACTAGCACACTGACACCTCACACTTAACACCATAACACTATCAACACTGACACCTCACACTTAACACCAAACACTAGCAACACTGAACACCTCACACTTAACATCATAACACTAGCGACACTGACACCTCACACTAACACCATAACACTAGCAACACTGACACCTCACACTTAACACCATAACACTAGCAACACTGACACCTCACACTAACACCATAACACTAGCGACACTGACACCTCACACTTAACACCATAACACTAGCAACACTGACACCTCACACTAACACCATAACACTAGCAACATGACACCTCACACTGAACACCATAACACTAGCGACACTGACACCTCACACTGAACACCATAACACTAGCAACAGTGAACACCTCACCACTGGAGTAAATTCCATTGTGGCAAAATATATAAACATTGGATAATAATTTTTTAATTCACTGATAATATTTGTTCTACGATAATTATTCTTATAGTAAAAACATATTATTGTTGAAATAAATTAACTGGTATTACCTTGAGGAAATATGGCTGTTGATAGTCAATTGAACATACCGATTGTGTATACTAAATACAGTAGTGAGTATACCAGATATAATGTGGAGTACACCAGAGAAAGGGTTGAGTATACTGGGTATTGCTGTAAACTACGGAAAAGAAAACTTGAGTACAGTTCAGGACATTTAGCAAACGTATCGCCCGAGGGGCTTCATCAAGACTGGTGAAGCCTCTCGGGGCTTCATCAAGACTGGTGAAGCTTCTCGGGGCTTCATCAAGACTGGTGAAGCCTCTCGGGGCTTCATCAAGACTGGTGAAGCCTCTCGGGGCTTCATCAAGACTGAAGCCTCTCGGGGCTTCATCAAGACTGGTGAAGCCTCTCGGGGCTTCATCAAGACTGGTGAAGCCTCTCGGGGCTTCATCAAGACTTAGCTCGGCTTATCAGACTGAGCCTCTCGGGGCTTCATCAAGACTGAAGCCTCGGGCTCATAAGACGAACCTCTCGAGGGTCTCTCATCAAGACTGGTGAAGCCTCTCGGCTCTAAGACTGGTGAAGCTCGAAACGTTTCTTTTATAAAATGTTGTGAACTATACAGGTGTTGAATATAACTGTATAGTTTTGCATTAACTCAGACTATAGTGTTGTGTATACTAGGTATCGTGTTGGGTATACTAAGTGTAGTAGATAGTATTCTAGGCGAGTTGTTGACAGTTGAATATACCAGGTCAAGACTTGAGTATGCCAGGTACAGTGTTGACTTGATAAAACATGTGCAACAGTTAGGTATCTCTATTCCGAAACGTTTCGCCTACACAGTAGGCTTCTTCAGTCATACAGAGGAGGCAGCAGAGCAGTAGAGATATAATCAGTCCATCACCCTCGAAGACGTAGTTTTAAGGTGGTCAGTCCCTCATATTCACACAGCTGAGTGTTCTACGAGAGGGTGCAGAAGAATTGTCTAAACCACTAGCTATGATCTACAGTAAATCAATGGATACGGGACAGTTACCAGGGATCTGGTAGACAGATAATGTGTTCCATATATTTAAAAAAGGAGACAGACAGGAGGCATTATATGGGTTGCTCTCACAAGGCAACGTTCATAACACAAACATTAACAAGAGTGTTAGATATGGTATTTACGTGTCTCAAGTATTTACGCCAAAATTGGTGGGATTTTATTTATAATACTCTACACAAGAAACATGACTAATATTCTCACAACTGACTTGAGGTAAACTACAAAGAACATGATTGGTAATTACTTTAACAAAAGACATGACTAGATACTTAACAAACATGATGGATACTTCACAAAAACATATTAATCATCCTAACAAATACATACTTTAAACTCTAAACAGAGTAAAACGTCTTTACCTGGCTGAGCGATGTGTCCATAGAAAACTGGAAAAGTCTCCCCTCTCCGCTTGAGAGGTCAGAACATAAAGGAGGAGACTGAATTTTTTTTTATATTTTATTTAAAAACATGACATACAAGATATTAACATATCAAGGACTTTCACAAAAATCCATATTAATCCATCCAACAAATCCTTCTCCACTATATACAGAACCCCATTCTGTAATGTGTACTCAAGACCCTTTTGTACATTGATGTTATCCAACAAATGCAATCCACACTAAGAAATCCCCTAAAACCCATAACACACAATAATAGTATCCTTGCATACATATAGGACCAATTACAACTTATTTACATATGAAATCCCTCATATTCCCCTAATAGTGCTTTATAAGATAGTGTCATTGTCAGTGATCACCCTTACCCTCATAAGGCGCATACATTGTAAATACTGTCAAACGAATTTCCTTCATCTTAGGAAATGACAGATTATGACCTAACTGATATCCCCTATACACTAATATCAATAATGGACTTTATCTACTAAAATATAAGGCTTTTTGTATCATATACAAATAGGAAAAAGTGTGTTTTAACAAAATAAGACAAATATATTACACAAAATTATCATAACAGGTAACCTCTATATATACTCATGTAAAATAGTATCAAGGACTCTATCCATATACTATATCGTACATATACTTCCTAGTATGTACCTATTATTGAAGATAGTACCTCCTTTGACCTTCAAACTTATAACTAACAAAAGTCTCCTAAAAAAATTATTTCCCCACTTACAAATCAATACAAAGAAAGCACCCTAACACACATGAAAGATAACCATATAAAACATTTTAGAGACAGGCCAATAACAAGTCTTCACAAGTATGTTTTAAACATGTATTATCATGTATCATCATTGAATGGATGCCCTTAAACACATTTAAACCTTATGTTTAACAAAGAGGTATGTCATACTAGCTCAACATAATCCTTACACACCTTAAGGCCTGTTCAAGTGATAACATCTCGTCAGTGCAAATATGATTCCTCCTGCATCAGGTGTCCTACAAAAACCGTAAAACACAGAAAGTTCCACTTGTCGCAGGTAAGCCACCTCTATACTTCCCCGAAAACCTCAAAGAACGTCCCCCCTTCCCTCCACCCCCTTCCTTAGTCTTGTGTCCAAAATCACACTCATTCTATCAAAACCCCAACCACTTATGTCACAAGTCAGCTCCTGCTGCCCTCAAAACTAGGGCAAACAGGAAGTTCTCCATCATCCCTCCCATCCCCATCCCTCTCACTCTCCCAAGTCCTTCCACACACATCTCCAACACACCACACAAATTACTCAACCCCCATCCTCCCGAGACCAGTTTCTTCTCAGCCATCTCTTACTCCTTTCACCCTCTCCCCACCCATAAAAGCCCCTCCACCATCAACCTTCTATAACTCTCCGAAAAAAACCTATCCCATCTTTCACCATACAAAACCCTGTTTCTACATTTTGTTCTATATATATATATATATATATATATATATATATATATATATATATATATATATATATATATATATATATATATATATTAGCTGCTATAGCCTTCAAACGAACTTCCCCATGTTCCTCTCTCAAATTCCAAGCTACAGTTATGTAATCTACTGCAACATACATTATAGCCCTCCTAACATCCTCCCGCACTCCTCCAACATCCAAACACAGCACCCTCAAGGTGTTGATTCCACCCCCCCCCATCATCCGGATTACCCCTTCCAACCATGACCTTAAATTCTCCAAACATGCACAGAAGTATACTGCAAGGTAAGCAGTATCCTCCCCCCCCACACCTATCGCAACTGGGCGTTACTGCCAGTCCCATTCTGTATAACACAGCTTTGGACGCGACTACCCCATGTAAAAACCTATAGACTAACTCATGCGCCCTAGACCTCAACCTCAAACGTCTCAACCCATCCCATATTTCTTTCCAGTTATAAATTGGAAACACTGCCTTCCCTGCCACCATGTCCACACCCTCCCCTACCTTCCCCAGCATTCGTGCTGTAATACCCCGAGGGTTTTTCACTGCCAACATACCTCTTAGTATATCACTACACTGCAGAAGCTCCTTTCCCCTCCACCACCTTTTCAATTCATTCATAACCCTTTCCACCCATCTTCCCCGTTCTCCCCCTTCCTGAGATAGCAATACTTTACATACAAGCCTCTAAGCTGACTCTTTATATTTATAAGCCCCAGTCTCCATTCCCCCCTCCTTTTCATGACAACTTCTTTCTGTATCCAATGTTTCTCAAAACCCCACCTTAGAACCTTCCTCTCCAATTCAATCACATCCTCACTTAACACAGGAAACACAACAGCCACGTGCCATAACTTGGTATAGACTAATGCACTGACCACTACTACATGCTGCTGAAGGGTTAATTCCCCCGTCCTACCCCCTCCCATCCTTCGTAATGCCCCACTTACAATCACTTCAGCATTCACTCTCCGTGCCTCACTGACATCATTCATAAAAAAAACACTCCACAAATCTTGACCCTCTCAACAACCGGCCAACTATCCTCTTCCCTGTGTTTAACTTCCGCTTCCCCGTGTTCTACTTCCTCTTCCCCCATGTTCAACTTCCTCTTCCCGTGTTCTACTTCCTCTTCCCCGTGTTCAACTTCCTCTTTCCCCGTGTTCAACTTCCTCATCTTCATGCCACCCCCCACCCAAGATCCCACCTCCAACAGCTTAGACTTTGCCATATTAATGGCCTACCCCGTTGCCTTGCCAAAAACGTCTATAATCCTGCCCACACAGCACAGCCCTTCCTCACTCCTTATCAATATGGTAGTGTCATATATGTATCCTACTATCCCACCCTCTTGCCCAGTACCCTCTGGTCCCTCCCATACCCTTACCTTTATCAAACTGTATAGAGGATTCTGCAAACACACAAAAAGAATCTGCGACAAGGGGCATCCCTGCCGCAGACCTTTCCCCATTTGCACTTCCCTTCCCACCAGACCATTAACTTCTACCCGTACACGCATCCTTGTACAGCAACTTCGTCCATTCAACTATCTCATCGCCAAACCCTTGCTTCTTCATGATCATCCACAACATTTCCCTATCAACACTCATATGCTGCTTGCCAGTCTAAAGCTAATACGCCCCCCCCTCTGCTACTCTCGATGAAATCCCTTATCCTAGCTTGTCCTTGATTCATACACCTGCCAGGTATTCCATATTGCCCTACCTCAATCACTTTTCCTAACACCCTCTTCATCCTATTCCCTAATATTTTTGCAAATATCTTATAGTCTGCACACATCATGGACAGACCCCTATAATTACTAATAGTCACACCCCTTCCCTCTTTTTGACTAATACTACAACCCCTGTTCGCTGCGTTATGCCTAGAACCCCATTCTCTTTCATACAATTGAATAAACGTACCAAACACTCTCTCATCACACTCCAATGCACCATATAGAAATCATTCGGTATGCCATCTAGACTCATAATTTTCACTGCCATCCAGACTTCTTCTTCACTTATGCCCCCTTCCATACTACTCCTATCCTTCTCTCCCAACACCTGTTGTATCCCCTCCACTATTATTTCCTTCTCCCTACTCCCTCCCACATCCCTTGTCAAATATTTTTCAAAACGCTTTGCTAAGTACAGACTCATTGCCTCAGTGGATTTCATCCTCTGCCCCCTCACATACCCTTGCCCGTCCTTCTCCACTTTTAACCTTAGGATCGTCATACATTTCCTCCTCGTTTTAAAGGCCCTCAAAACAGTATCTGATGGCTTATCGCCCCACAAGACATCATCCATACCCGCCCGTAACCTTATCGCATTAAACCTCTCATTTTGTAACTCCCGTAATCTCTCTTTGATATCCCTCACTTCTTCCACCTGTGTACCTCTTCCTCCCTCATAACATATCTCTAGCTGTCCCTCCAAATACTTATGTAACCAAAATTTCCATTGCCGATCCTCTTTACCCTTTGCTTTGTAAAAATCCCTGATGCCCGGTTTGGCACACTGTTCCCACCACTGTACTACATCCCATTCCAATTTCCCTTTTGTCCATACATTTTCCCACCATTCCTTGAAAATGTCCCTTTCCTCCACTCCTCTCGGAAGTCGCACATTAAGTTTCCAAAACCCCGGGTGCCATTTCACCATACCCTCCCATTCTACATTCACCAACACACCCCTATGATCCGAAAATCCTACGTCTACACACCTGATCACCCCCACCGATACCACCTCTGACACATAAATCCTGTCCAATCGAGCAGCATATCCCCGTCTGATAAAGGTATGATCCACACTCCACCCAATTCCCACCACATCCCTCACCCCCGCGCTTCCCAGCACATCCCTCAAAAGACCCAATACACACCCCGCTTCACGAGGCTCAACATCCTTTTTCCTTATAACACAATTCCAATCGCCACTGACGATTGTTACCTCAGCCAATCCTCCCATATAATAAACTAACTGTTTCCTCACAAAATCTTCTTTGATCTTTCTGTTCCTAACTGCAGGCATATACACTCCCATGAAAGTGACTCTCACCTCCCCACACTCCATCAACCCTCACAATCCGTCCCCCACCCAAATTACTCGCATACACTCTATATCCTTGCAACAACAAATCCCTACCATACCTAAAATTGTGCTCCTGTAAGAAGCCAAAATACACCGCGTATCGTTTCAAAGTCATCTAAACCCATTTTCTCTTTACTTCGGCTTTCAGGCCATTCACGTTAAACGTGACACACTTGAATAGGTTAGAGTTGGCTTACCTTTAGACTTACACACTTTTAGCATCGAGGGTTTCACTGCTTCCATCATTTTACCATTGTTCTGCATACTCTTTGCCCCAGCAGCTCCCTTCCCCCCTCTTTGTTGTACCTCCACCCATGTCTTTTTACCAGACCTCTGGCCAGGTGTGAGTACATCATCTTCAATACCATCCATGGATCGCTTCCACGATTCAGCACCAGTTTCCATATCCGACACCGTATCCTCTTTGTGCACAGTAACCTGTACATTCAGAGTTTCCATACAACTCTTCCACACTCCTTCCCAACACCTCCCCCACATCCTCCATTAATTTCTTCACAGCTTCACTAACTTCCAGCACTGCTTCATCTGTGGGATCATCCAAAAAGAAACTTATTACCTGTGGTAGGATAGGTGAGTACAAATAGAGAGCGTGTCTGTCTCGC
Source organism: Cherax destructor (assembly GCA_009830355.1). Taxonomy (NCBI): domain Eukaryota; kingdom Metazoa; phylum Arthropoda; class Malacostraca; order Decapoda; family Parastacidae; genus Cherax; species Cherax destructor. The sequence goes on from WNWK01027477.1 coordinate 21,113, forward strand.
GCCCAGCAGACGGAGGATCAAACCTCCACAAAGTATTGCGCTGAATAACCCAAATAGGTTTAGCGCTTAACATGAATTATATATATATATATTACCTGTGGTAATTCATCAACTATATCCAACTCCACATCACTCTTGCTTACCACAGTTTCCCTCACCTCTGCCTCCTGCGACACAGCGGGCAACGTTAGACACTTTTCCTTAGTGGCTGTCACTATGTCACTCCACCTGCCTGTGGGTGCCGCCACTACTTCTTCCTCTCTTGCACTAGGCTCCACCACCTGCTCCACAACCACATTTCTTGATGCATAAGATTGTCCCTGTCTTCTCTCACACTGCAGCTATATGTCCGTATGACCCACATAGTCGACACGTTCTTTGCTGCCCCGCATAGGTCACATAAACCTGTGTCCTAAAGTCCTCCATAACCACGAACAATGGTATCTCCTTCCTTAAGATCATCTTGAGGTTGAAGGATCCCTCTGGGACCCCTTTGTAGATTCCTTCCATCCACCATCCCATCGAAGCAAAGTGTATGACACCGTATTCCTTAAACGTATTTCTCACATTGTGTTCATCAGCTTCAAAAGGTAAATTTCGTAATTTAACCCACGTATAATGCTTCGATACATCCTTCATTTTGACCTCCAGTGTAGCGTTGATCGGCATACGTACATCTTTAAACTTGTCAACCAACCTCTCATAAACGCTGGTGGATGACAGCTTCACGAATATTCTGGTACTTTCATTGAGTGCTATCCCATATATGTATGTCCATTTTGTCAATACCATATGTGTCTCACAGTCGTTGAGTACACAGTCCCTTTTATCCGTTCAACACAAACAGTGTTTACCCTGCGCCGGTATGTTGTCGCCATTTTGTGCTGAAAATATCCTGGTTTTGCTAAGGGACCACCAGATGGCATGCACCAGACAACTTGCCTCGACAAGAACTGGGCAGTGAATGTGGAGACTGAAATAGCTTGAATCCATGCTTGAGGCTCACTGACGTGCCCGGGCTAGGAAAGAACACGTCTTAACCCAAGCACCCAGCCAAGCTTGGTTGGGTGCTTGGTTCTTGTAGGATTGTGTGTTCCAGTGGGCGTCATATGATTTTCGCTCACTACGAGGCAGGGCTAAAACTACATGGGTTCGAATCCTCGGCTAGTAACAGTGTTGTTATTGATTCAATACCACTCGTTCGTGGTCACAATAATATATACATATATTGTCACGCCTGGTCACCTTCCACATTACCTTGAGTCGATATCACTTAATATCATTTTGCGAACTTCCTTATTAATAGCTAAAATAAGCAAGTCCGACTGTATAATATTATCTGGGGCCACATATAATTTTACCAAATGGAATCATGTTAAATTAATGTACATAGTAAAATTATTTAATATATTAGGTCAGATGTAACAGTGAGAGATGTGAAGCACTTGTGTAACAACCAGTCTCTGGTTAACCCGAGCTACCTCAGTGTATGTCACGTGACCTACCTTGTGTCAGGTCACCCCTCCCCCAATACTGGCAGTAGCAGCTCGTCTTCAACCCATGGTACATCTCGGAAACTCTCTGTTGTAACAGAGCTTCATTCTTTTGATAAATACGTTAAAGGTGCTCAAAGTGGTCATACGTGTATCTCACGTCCAGTTTGAATTACTTTGTTAAACACCCAGGCGGTCTGAAGAACACCGTCAGGTTATGTTCAAACTTATCAGTGTGAATGGTGTAATTACCTTAAGGTCATATATATACATAGTTCTCTGTAAATAATTTCACACTCGTAAGATACGAGAGAAAAGCTAAGAAACAATATGACAATTAAAGGCCTTTGAATTTTTACTTGTGATTCTTGATTCCCTAAGAAGCAAAAACTTGCAATGTGAACAGACTGACTGATGTTGTAGTGGTCAGGCTTAGGCTTGGCTCCAGGTACTTCTGGCAGTTTGGGAGACACACAGATGATGATCAAACTAAATGCAACCCCTCATCCAAATGTACAATTGTTAACCCCTTTGGGGCCTAGTGCCTAGGCCTTTTGTGTATCCATATGCTCTTGCGCTACCGTCCACAGGATGGATATGGGGTGCACAATTATCTAGCCACTTCGGTGGCAAAATCTAAATCTAATCTAAATCTATCCTAAGAAGCAGTGAGAAATTCTTTTATTATTGCACCAAGATATGTACGTATATACATATTTTTTTTTCAACGAGTCGGCCGTCTCCCACCGAGGCAGGGTGACCCAAAAAGAAAATACTTTCATTATCATTCAACACTTTCACCTCATACATAATCACTGTCTTTACAGCGGCGCTCACATACGACAGTTTAGAATAGTCCCTCCAAACTGTCACTATCCCAGACCCCTCCTTTAAAGTGCAGGCATTGTCCTTCCCATTTCCAGGACTCAAATCTGGCTAAATCTATAATACATATATATATTAATGAAATCACGAAACAAGTGATTCTGAATGATTACCAGAACTGCGGCTGGCCAGGACTCGATGCTGCGTTCCCTGTGAGAACGGGACATGGATGAGGTTAGTAGCAGTTGGTTCACTGGAACTGTCCCGGCACATCTTGTCCAGATGGATGAGGCTGAAGTTAGTCTCTGAGGCTCCACGATCACGTATGTTCCCACAGGACTGGGCACGGGAACGCAGCATCGAGTCCTGACCAGCCGCAGTTCTGTTAATGATTCAGAATCACTTGTTTCGTGATTTCATTAATATATATATATATATATATATATATATATATATATATATATATATATATATGGTTCACCTGTAGTGCAACATATGGAATCCTTTAGCATTAGAGATGTAAATGAAATGTTTCCTAGGAAGAGTCTAGAGATCCTTTCTAGGATCCACGTGAGCACTAGTCTTCTCCTACCACCCCCATATATATACGTATATATATTATATATATTAATATGTATGTGTGTCGTACCGAATAATTATAACTTGCGATTTTGGCTTAAATAACAACGCTCTTCTTGCCGAATAAGGTATGCAATAATTTCGCAAAAATCATTCTGAACCTAACGGAAAAAAATATATTTCATTGTGTTTGTTTATTATTAAATTATTGTAAACTTATCTAAAATATATTTAGTTGGATTAGGCTAAATTAAATTGCACTTGTTATAGTAAGGTTAGGTAAGTTTTCTAAGGTTCTTTTGGTACAAAATTATTAATTTTTACCTTAACATAAATGAAAAAAATATATTACTACTGATAATCTTTTAATTTTTAGAAAGCACTTAATTTTAAATGAGTTCTTGCTAAATGACCAATTTTACCTATTCGGCACGACAAATATAATATTTTAACATATTGTTTAATTGTAAGATATACAGTGTGAAGAAACACGCAGATTAAGACCCGCCTCAGGTAATTTTCCCTGACAAATAAATTAACAATAATTCCCAGAGGAGTTGAGCGGAACAGAAGGAAGAATGTTGTGTCCTCCATGAACTGCTAAGTAAGACTGACCAGTTGGCTGCTGCCTCAACAACCTCCAACACTCATTATAATTTTTAACTTTTAATAAATGTACTATTTGTTATTTGTACAAAAATGCAAGTCTTTCTTCACCTTTAAATTATAAGAATATTAATACATTATGGAACCTTTCTGTAAAAATGTGGGATGGCGGGAGGGGGAGGGGGAGGTGGTACTGGAGGTGGTGGTAGTGGTGCTGGAGGTGATGGTGGTGGTGAAGGTGGTAATGGAGGTGGCGGTGCTGGTGTTTCAGGTGGAGGTGGTGCTGGTGGTGGAGATAGTGATGGAGCTGGTGGTGGTGGTGGAGATGTTACCGGTGGTGGTGGTGGAGGTAGTACTGGTGGAGGTGGTGGTGGAGGTGGTGGTGGTGCTGGTGGTGGAGGTGGTGGTGGTGGTGGAGGTGGTGGTGGTGGAGGCGGTAGTGACGACAAGTGGCGTGTTAGTGGTCGTATTACTGTTGGCAGGGCTCTATTAATTTAACGACTAGGCTCTAGAGTCCTTTAACTCCTAGGGAGTTGAAGCTATAGGCCATCACCAAAATAGGCCTATCAAAATTTACACTAAAAATATCAGACATAATAAAGTATCTCAAGATAAGAATATATAGGCAATACTAAAAGACCTTAAACATTAGCAATTGAGATTTGTTATTAATTCTAGTGTATATCGTAAGCCTATCAAAAGATCAACTCTTGGCCTAATAGGCCATTAATACGGCTCTAAATGATGATGTTGATGGTCTACCTGGAGGATATTCTGGTGATCAACTACCCTGCGGCCCGGTCCATGACCAGCACTCCCGGTGGATCAGGGCCTGATCAACAAGGCTGTTACTGCTGGCCGGTGATAATATCGGTGGTGGTATCAGTAGTAATTAAGTATCCCCAGAAAAGTGATGCCTATAGCGATCATCAAATATTTTTTTCTTAAAGTTCCTTCAAGGTTTCCGTGTAATAACCTGAGAACGCTTCTTCAAATCGGTTTCAAACTTCCTGCATTTATGCATTATTATTATTATTATTATAATCAAATAGAAGCGCTAAACCACAGGGGTTATACAGAACTGCAGGTTATTGCAGGATGCAGGGAGAATGGGTTGTAAGAGGGAGATGGATGATTAGTAGGGTATGGAGTGCAGCAGGACAGTGGATAGTGCAGGGAGGTGCTAGTGAGGGAGGTGCTAGAGGTATAATCTTCAGAGTTTGTGTAGTAAGTCAGTTTCCGTCAAAAAGTCAACGAGAGAGTCAGGATTAAAGGAGGGTCCATCTGCAAGAAGAGAAGGTAAAGAAAGGGCCGCATGGCGAAGACGCCGTTGGAGGTAAATTCTGCGTGCTCGTTGATAGAGTGGGCAGTCCAACAGAATATGTCGAACAGACACTGGAACCTGACAATGCTCACAGAGAGGGCAGGAGCCTCTCCATGAGATACCCGTGAGTAAGACGAGTGTGGCCGATGCGAAGACGGAGAGAGTAGTCTCCCAACCTCGACATTGGTGACAAGAAAGGCCAGAAACCTATAACCGGTTTAATAGAATGAAGTTTGTTATTCAGCAGGTCAGACCAGCGTTGTTGCCAACAGGTGCGAAGGTGGGTAGCAATAGTCCGTGAAAGAAACACCCTATATGAAACTG
>WNWK01027478.1:0-26262 GCA_009830355.1 Cherax destructor
TAATCAGCTCTTAAGTTTTTAATAACCCTTTTTAAACTCCCTAAGCAGTACTCCTGATTAATTCAATATAATTAGGCATTCATATGTTATTTAATTACAACAATACATGCTGGGTTCCATAGCCCCCATAACAAGTCAATAATACCCCATAACAGACTATGCTTGCTCTTCATGGTACTCTGCTTTGACAAAAACTGAAAGATAAGCTGCAAATCACCTAGAACAAAATGGTAAGATTCATCCTGGACCTGGGCCCAAGAGAACATGTAGGCCAGGATGAATTACAACAATTGGATATGCTGAATATTGAAGACAGAGTAAAACAACTTAAATTGAATGTAGCGTCAGAAAGGGAGGAGAATGTTTTTTATTTTTTAGCTAACATACATGTAAATGTAAATAACTCTTTTACCTTATTCCTAGTATATATTCTTTATAGTATAAAAACATATACAGTGGTACCTCGAGTTACGATATTTTTCGTTCGAGAATGCTGTTCAAGTGCCATTACCAAACGAATTTATCCCCATAAGGAATAATGTAAAATAGACTAGTCCTTTACACCCCAAAATATACTTACAAAAGCATTTAAAAATAAACTTACATAAAAGGGCGATTTTGGGGACCATCGTAACTCGAGGTACCACTGTATCTCCTACAGTGTATAATATTAAGGTATTAAATGGACCCCAATGGAAATAAGTCACTCTGTCTGACTTTTTGGGTTATCCTAGGTTTTCTACACATATGCTGCTATGTATGATAATCTATGTAACTGTATTTGTGTATACCTGAATAAACTTACTAACTGTAGCTTAAAATAGTCTGTGAACCAATTTATGAAAAGATCAGTAGTCATCCAAGCTTTGAATTGGATTTATAATAAACAGGAGGCTACCTTTTGCATAGTTCTTTAGGGCCCTAGGATTCTCTGAGTGATAAATTATCATAGGTTTTAACTTGCAGTCCCCAGCAGCATTAGCTCCTAGCAAGAGTGTTAGCTGACACTCTTGGGTTATCCTGGGTTCTCTACACATATGCTGCTATATGTAACTGTATTTGATGGCTGTCTCAGCGATCAACATATACAGTGGACCCTGGTGTTCGTGATGCTCCAAACTCGAACAATTATGTAAGTGTATTTTTGGGGTCTAAAGGACTAGTCTAATTTACATTATTCCTTATGGGAATAAATTCGTTTAGTAACGGCACTTGAACAGCATTCTGGAGCGAAAAATCACGAAACCGGGGTCCACTGTACAGTGGACCCCGAGTTCGTAAACTTCACTCCTGAAGTCTGCTCAAGTGCCATTACCGACAATTTACTCTCTTAAGGAAAAATGTCACGTAGGTTAGTCTATTTCAGACCCCAAAATACTTTCCACAAGCACTTACAATATTATACTTACATAAATGTACGATTTCGGGGTTTACGAAACTCGGGGTCACTGTACCTTGTTAGTAAGTTTATTCAGGTATACACAAATACAGTTACATAAATTATCATACATAGCAGAATATATATAGAGAACCTAGGATAACCCAAAAGTCAGTTCACTCAGTTTAATCATTTCTAACTTGGCACTTAAAGTAAGAGGCTTACGACTCCTCTTTTTATCACAACTAAGCTTAGACGCCATAGTCAATGAAAGCCAACTAGTTAACGAAAGAGTAAATGAGAGAGAGAACGAGATACGGAGTTCAGACAAGGTAAAACCACAAACTGAACAGGTAGTAGGTGATCACTCGGTCAGGCGAAATGAATGCGATTAATCGTGTCCACTTTTAGTTCATTCACATACATTTGTAAGAGTTTGTGAAACTTTTACCTCAAAATATTTTTTTTATTATAATAATTACCTCACAATACAAATACTCTTACATTGTGTACAAGTTTACAAGTTAGTACAGAATAGACAAACAACAACACTTCCATTCTCATGCAATACACTATTTTAGAGTTAATGATATTATTATTATTAACATAATAAAAAGAAGCGCTAGCCCACAAGGGTCGGAATAGCTATATATAGAGTGAAAGCATATGAAAGGAATATTTTCTACAGTTATCCCTCAGTGTTTGACTAGAGAAACGTAATTCTTCCGACACTCTTACAAAGTCGCTTGGTAAACAAATCTCATATTTGTCAATTTTTATTCCGTGGGTGTATGTATCATGTTTATATGCTATGTAACGTGTTTTTAAATAATTTTGAAGAAAATATCATAGATGAATTAATGAAAATGTCTATATTAACGTAAAATAAGACATTTAATGTACCCAAGAGAGATTATTATTTAGTGGACCCCGAGTTACGAGCACCTCGGAAATCGTACAATTATGTAAGTATAATATTGTAAGTGCTTTTGTAAGTGTATTTTGGGGTCTGAAATGGACTAACCTACTTGACATTATTCCTTAAGGGAGAAAATTGTTGGTAATGGCACTTGAGCAGCCTTCTGGAATGAATTATGCTCGTTACTCGGGGTCCACTGTATTACGTAATGTTTTCCCTCCGCCCGGCAACCACACCTCCATAGCGTATAAACAGCATGTTTATATGCTTTGTAATGTGTTTTTTATATAATTTTGAAGAAAATATCATAGATGGATTAATGAAAATGTCTATATTAATGTAAAATAAGACATTTAATGTGCCCAAGAGTGATTATTATTAGTATTTTTTTCAATTCAATTCAACTTTATTTCTGACAATATTACAAAGTGGGGTTTACATATTTTATGGTATTTGTACATTTTATGAAATACGTAATTATTACAAGAAGGCCAATAGTATGCCTAGGCATTTCAGGCAGTCTTATACGTACTAGATCTTACTCTATAGTGACACAATAATTATACTGGTATTAAGGTTAGGTAATTGTAGTAATTAACTAGATTTACAAAATTGAGGTAGTTCAAAATATTTAAGAATTTAACAATTAGTTTATATATATTAATGGTAATGGTGCTATGTTGGCATGATACAGTTTCTATATTGAGTGTCTTAGGCAAACATGACTAGTTTAAGAATTATGAAGCAATAGTTGTATTATAATTATGTTTACAGTCATGTGCAATGGGAATCACGATATCAATAAGTGTATTTTGCTGTGGATATGTGCAAGATAAAGTAGTTTTCATGTGGTTAGCTACCGGTTGGGTGAGTAAATAAAGATAAGATGTTTTTAACAGTGCTTTTGAAAATGGAGGTTGTGTCCGCAGTTCTAAAGTTTTCAGGCAGGGTTCAGATTTTAGGTCCTTTTATGTACATTGAATTTTTGTATAGATTTACCCGGACACGGGAATGTCAAAAGATGTTTGTGTCTGGTATTATGTCTATGGGTCCTGTCACAACTATCAAGAAAGTGTTTTAGTTCAGGGTTAATGTTGGAATTTATGGTTCTATAAATGTAGATTGCAGAGTAGTAAGTGTGGATGTTCTGAACATTGAGTAAGTTTAGGTCTTTGAAGAGTGGGTGTGTGTGTTGCCTAGCATTGGATTGCGTGATAATTCTTACTGCGGCTTTTTGTTGGGTTGTTATTGGCTTTAGGTGGGTAATTGCTGTTGATCCCCAAGCACAAATGGCATATGTGAGGTAGGGATAGATGAGTGAATAGTATAGTGTGAGGAGGGCTGATTGTGGTACATAGTAACGTATCTTAGAGGATCCCCACAGTTTTGGACACTTTCTTTGTTATGTGTTGGATATGAGTGCTGAATTTCAGGTTGCTGTCGAGGTGAAGGCCCAGGAATTTGCCCTCATTATGTTTAGCAATAGGATGTTGTTGATCTTAATGTTTAATTGTGCATCACTTGCTCTGTTACTAAACATAATATAGAAGGTCTTATCAGTGTTGAGTGTAAGTTTATTGGCTGTCATCCATGTAGATATTTTTAGTAATTTGTCGTTAACAATGGTGTTGAGCGTGGCAAGATTTGGGTGGGAGATGACATAAGTTGTGTCGTCAGCAAGAGTATTGGTTTCAGGTGTTGTGATACATTGGGAAGATCATTGATGTATAAGAGGAAGAGCCAGGGAACCAAGGACACTTCCCTGTGGTACTCCAGTATCAAGTGGTTGTGTCGAGGAGGTTGTGTCTTTAACCCTTTGGGGGTCGGTGCCGTACTAGTCGTTTTACGAGCAGGGGTTGGTGCCGTACTAGTACGCCCAAATTCTAGCGGCCTCAATTTAGGCAGAAAACGTCTGGTAGGCATACATATGAAAGAATGGGTCTGCGTGGTCAGTGTGCACAGTATAAAAAATCCTGCAGTACACACTGCATAATGAGAGAAAAAAAACTCTGACCGTTTTTCGATTAAAACAGCGACTTTGCAGTCGATTTTCGTATGGTATATATTGATGTATTCTCGTTTTCTTGGTCTCATTTGATAGAATGGAAGATATATTACAGAAATGGAGATGATTTTGATTGGTATGACAATGACAAGTACCTTGAAATTGAGCTCAAAGTAGCGAAAATGTTCGATTTTGACGATGTTCAAGGTAAACAAATCACACCATGCCTCAATACACATCAACTGGCGGTCTTATATTCATGCACAAGTGCTCTGATATTATTTGTACCATTTTTACAATGATGCAGTTGTATACATAACAGTAAATCTTCTATTTTTGTGAGAATAAAAATTCAAAATGAAAAGCAAAAATAATGGAACAGGGGCCTGGAGACGTGACTAATGAACAGAGAACATGTTATTTTAGTGCCAGGAATGTCTGCCTTGTTTATTCTGGACCCTATTTTGAAATTGGCATCGTTTGAAATTTGTGTAAATTGGAAAATTGCCATTTCTGACCACTATTTTGGGTAGATGAAATTGGTAAATAGGCAGTTTCTTGTACTCAATCGATAAAGGGAGTTCTAGCAAAATAGCTATAGTTTTAGGAGACTGAAACATTGGAATTTGTGAAAATAGGGGTCAAAGTGGGCAAAATCGCCGTGCGTAAGTGTCATAGCTACCGCTAACTTGCGAAAGCATAATTCCGTTTGTTTTCGATCAAATTTCATAATTTTGGTGGCGTTATGATCGGAAAAGATTCTCTATCATTTCATAAGAAAAATTAATTTTTTTCCAAAAAATTTTCGACCCCAGGAACACTTTCCGTGAAGGCCCTATCGACCTGATGAGGTTTGAGCTCTTTCCTACGACATAATGGACTGTTAACTTAACTTATTGATGAATCCAAGATGTGCAGCCGTCCCCAACACCTTCTCAGGGGATCCATCTATGGCCTCATTCTCCACAGGGCTGTATGGAAAAAATACCGTGGCTTGAATAATTATTGCCCCAAATGGCGTATGTCCATATTTCAGTCTTTGACTCCAGACTAATTTACACTCACGTGTTTGGACTAAAAGTCCACGCATAACCGCCGTCAATAGGAAAATTTTGATGTTCTTGACTACAAGAACTACGCAGTCCCCTGCATGACCAGAACACAAAATTCTTACCTTGCTCGTGTAACTTTGACGATAGTGTCGGCTCCACCATATACGGCGAAATGCTGTCTTGATTGTAGAATGCCGCTGAAGTCACCGTCTTGTTTGATGGAATTCCTTTGCGGTGTCTCTACGTTTGTCTTTTTGCAGTAAGCTGCGCACACTTCTGAATATACTGCAATGTTGATTTATTCACTAAACGCTGGAACAGAGTTCTTATCTTACTTCCCGACGTTAGTGGAGTTAATTAGATTAACGGTAAGTTTGATATTGGCATAGTTGTTTATGTCTGTGGGGTCACCGCCTTTGTGTTTGGTGTAACCCTAGCTGTTTTGAGTAGTGTCGGGAAAGTGCTAGTTTCTAGTGATTTGTTAAAAAGAATGAAATAGCATGTGAAAAGGACATGGGCGGCTCCTTGTTAATAATGGTGGGACTTGAGACAGATTCCCTGATTTATTTTTAAGTGGCTTGATTATCATGGTGACTTCAGTGGGCTCAGTAGGTGCAAGATAGAAGGAGGATGGGAAATTCCCATCTAGGTAATCACTTGCTCGGGCGTTGGTACGTAATGTTTTCCCTCCACCCGGCAACCACACCTCCATAGCATATAAACAGCATGTTTATATGCTTTGTAATGTTTCTTATATAATTTTGAAGAAAATATCATAGATGGATTAATGAAAATGTCTATATTGACGTAAAATTGGACATTTAATGTGCCCAAGAGTGATTATTACATAATAGAGAGATGTGCTCACGGAAAATGTAAACAAACCGGGTGGCGCGCGCGTATCTGAAAGACCGCTCACCGTATACAAAAGTTTTGGTCATAATTTGAACTCGCTGTATGAAGCGGGCGCGAAAAGCAGGGCCCTACTGTACATCTTTTGTATTTAAAGTTCTGTATTCCTTGTCTTCTCAGAAGTAAATTCAATTGAATTCACAGACTACGAGCTGTTATCCTGCCTGATATAGTCAAGTAAATGCTCCTTGTATTTGTTTGGTTGATAGATATCACACATGGGTGGTGGCGAATATTACAAATACTGGCGCTCCTCAATTTACGATGGAGTTATGTCTTGATGGGTTCGCTATAAACTCATCATAAGTTGAAAATACTGTAGGTTGAATATGAATTCGATATGTTAAATAAATACAGTGGACCCCCGAGTTTCGTAAAAACTTCACTCCTGAAGTCTGCTCAAGTGCCATTACCGAACGAATTTACTCCCTTAAGGAAAAATTTCACGTAGGTTAGTCTATTTCAGACCCCCAAAAATACACTTCCACAAGAACTTACAAAAATTATACTTACATAATTGCACGATTTCGGGGTATTCGTTAACCGAGGGTCCACTGTAAGTAAATAAATAACAACTGTCACTGAATAAATAAATCAATAATTACTGTAACTAAATACCAGTACTGAAAAGTAAATACAGTGGTACCTTTAGTTACGATGCTGTCATCTTATGTTATTTTCGAGTAACGATATTTATAACGTAAAAAAATTGATTGCGAGTAACGATGTTTGCTTCATGTAACGACATTCGTACCGGAGCGTGTCCGCGTGGCGCCAGCTGAGCTCGCACTCCAGGGAGCGTCAGTGTGCTATTGTTTACAAGCGAGAGCGACCACCCACCCACACCCCACGCATTCATACCAGCATATTGTCATTATTCCACTGTTTTAGTGCTTGCAACTGCTAAATAAGCTACCATGGGTCCAAGGAAAGATCCTAGTGGTAAGCCTGTGGCAAAGAGGAACAGAAATACATGTACGATAGAACTGAAGAAGGAGATAATAGAAAAATATGAAAGTGGAGTGCGTATCAGTGAGCTGGCCAGGCTGTATGGTAAACCCTTTTCTACCATCGCTACCATTGTGGCCAAGAAAAATTCAAGTAAAATCAAGGAAGCTGTTGTTGCAAAAGGTTCATCTGTGATCACAAAACACAGACCACAAGTGCTGGAAGATGTGGAAAGGTTGTTGTTAGTGTGGATCAACGAGAAACAGTTAGCAGGAGATACTGTTTCGGAGGCAATAATATGTGAAAAAGCAAGGCAGGTGCATGATGATCTCGTTAAGAAAATGCCTGCAACGAATGCTGAAGTGAGCGAATTTAAAGCCAGCAGAGGCTGGTTTCACAAATTTAAGAATCGAAGTGGCATACATAGTGTTGTGAGGCATGGTGAGGCATCCAGTTCTGACAAAATTGCGGCTGAAAAATATGTGCCTGAATTCCAGGAGTACATAGAGGCTGAACAATTCCTCCCCCAACAAGTGTTTAATTGTGATGAAACAGGCCTGTTTTGAAAGAAAATGCCCAACAGGACCTACATTACTCAGGAGGAAAAGGCACAGCCAGGACATAAGCCTATGAAAGACAGGCTAACTTTGATGCTTTGTGCTAATGCCAGTGGTGATTGCAAAGTGAAGCCTTTACTGGTGTATCTTTTTGAAAATCCCCGAGTGTTTGGCAGATGCGGTGTCAGCAAGTCTAACTTGTGTGTGATGTGGAAGTCTAACAAAAAGGCTTGGGTCACAAAGGACATTTTCTTAGATTGGTTCAATGGCATGTTTGGCCCCAGTGTGAAGAAATATCTATTGGACAATTTGCCACTTAAGTGCCTCCTGATAATGGACAATGCTCCTTGTCATCCTCCAAACTTGGTAGGAAAATTGTGGAGGAGTTTAAATTCATCAAAGTGAAGTTCTTGCCCCTATTACCACTCCTCTCCTCCAGCCCATGGACCAGCAGGTCATTTCCAACTTTAAAAAACTCTACACCAAAGCAATGTTTCAAAAGTGCTTTGATGTGACCACAGACATGAATATAACCCTAAGAGAATTTTGGAAAAAACATTTCCATATGCTGTATTGTGTAAACCTTATAGGTAAGGCTTGGGAGGAGTGACTACCAGGACTTTGAACTCTGCCTGAGAAAATTGTGGCCAGACTGTGTCCTAGAGAGGGATTTTGAAGGTTTTGGGGCTGAGCCTCAGAACCCTGAGCCTGAGCCTGAGCCTGTTGTGGAAGAAATTGTGGAATTGGGCAAGTCTTTGGGGTTTGAGGTGAGTGGTGAGGATGTGGAACAGTTGGTGGAGGAGCACAAGGAAGAGCTAACCACTGAAGATCTGCAAGAGCTTCAACAGCAACTGGAACAAGAGTCAGTGGTCAGGACAATGGTTCAGAGGGAGGAGGTGGAACAGAAATGGAAGAAATTGCCTTCTTCAAGGATTAGGAGATCTGTGCCAAATGGAGTGATGTGCAAGGCTTTATGGATGAATATCACCCTAACCATGCTGTTGCAGGCGTGCTGGCAACCTGTACAATGACACAGTGGTGTGTCATTTCAGGGATGTGTTAAAAAATCGCCAGACACAGAGCTCCCTGGACAAATTTTATTGTTAGAAAGAGGTCCAGTGACTCTCAAGCTGGTCCTAGTGGCATTAAAAGAAAAGGAAGTAACCCAGAAAAGAACTTGGTACCTGCAGTGTTAATGGAAGGTTTCCCCCTTCCCAAACACTAGCATACTACTCCACCTTCTCCCCTCTCCGTCCTCCACACATCAACAACTCTTCAATAAATGTAAGTGACATGTTATTGTACAATATTTATGTGTATTTAGGTATTCTTCATTAAATTGTGTATTATTTAATGTCAAAAAGTTCTAAAAATATTTTATTTAACTACTTTTGGAAGTCTTGGACGGATTAAATTTATTTCCATTATTTCTTATGGGGAAAATTGATTCGAGTAACGATTGTTTGCCTTAGGATATGCCCTCTCTGACGGATTAATATCGTAAGTCGAGTACCACTGTAAATGCAAGTTATGGACTTGTCACCTTGATGTTGGGTAATTATCTTAAGTTTCACCTCCAAAGTAATTGTTGCCACACCATCGTAAAGTCAAAATATTTTAAGTTGAACCATTGTAGGTCAAGGAGCACCTGTACATGATTATTATCTTCAGAAACATACCACAGATGACTGAGTCATGTGTTGTACGTGCGTTGAGGCCACAGTTCATTCTTACCTTGCTGATCAACCAGGTTATGACAAAGAAATTTACTGCACACTATGTTGTATTGTGTTTCCAAGTCAGGCTTATAATCTTGTGGTTTTTATATCTGCAGGGCTTGTACAACTGCAGCCTGTGGTGCCAAGATGCCTCTGGAAGCTGCTAAACCTTTGCCATCTGTCAGCAACATTGCTGATCCAGGTGAAGCTAAGAAGCAAGATCAAACTAGCAATCAAGATGTTGGGCCTAGCAATCAAGAACCTAGCAATCAAGAACCTAGCAATCAAGAACCTAGCAATCAAGAACCTAGCACTCAAGAACCTAGCACTCAACCTAACAATCAAGATGATGGGCCTAGCAATAAAGAACAACAACCTAACACTCAAGAAGAAGAACCTAGCAATCAAGAACCTAGCACTCAACCTATCAGTCAAGAACCTAACATTCAAGAAAGCAGACCTGACAACCAATATATACCTAACAATGAACTGCTGTCAAATAAGTGTGACGCCAAGGCCGAAAAAACAACAGAAAAATCCTTTTCCAATGTGAAATTCATGGGGGTTTTTAACCAGCTACCAGAGACACCCACAACTGTCCACTCTAAGCAGGAGAATGAGATGGTACCCAGCAGTTACTCCACTGAGGAAATGGAAGTAGCAATCCCGCTACCTGCTGATAAAATTGATACCCATGTCAAAACTCTGAAGCTCCTGGACACTAGTATTCAACAGGAAACGCCAGCCATTGATGCAAACACGGATGCAAATCGGGAAATGTCTGCTAATAAAAAACATAATGAGCATATTGAGGATTTATGTATTGATGATTTGGCACCATTGGAATCATGCTCTCAATCATCAGAGATATTGATTGATAATTATGCACTGATGACTTGCAATAATAGTTCTTCAACATGTCAGACGCAGAATACAGAGAGTAGCCAACAGTCAGCAAGTCTCCTGGCTGATGTTGCTGACGGCAGGATGACACGAGCCAGGCGTGCGTGTTGCACGAGTGAAAGTGCAAAGGCGGACGAGAAGCCAGCGGAAAAGACTGAAAGGAAAGTACAGGGAAACCAGAAAAATAAAGAAAAGTGTGCGATAACAAAAGCAACACTTAACAGTGAGTTGGTGGATGTCGAAAAGGAGAATTTAAAAAAGAATGGTAAAATACACCCGGCCATTAATAGACCACGAAGGAAACCCTTACAGTCGGGGCAGCCAGTGCTGGAAAATATCATGTCCCAAGTCATGAAAGATGGCAAGATACCGCCCAATGAGAAGGATGAAGTGACTTTAATACAAAGCACTTTACCCCAGGAAAGTCAGAAAATCGTATCTTTGTTTTCCACGGACTCGGTGAAGAGCTCAAACAAAGGTCAGAACGATATGATGACAGGTTGTCTGGCGAAAGATAAAAATTCAGAAGAGACAGATAACGACAGTCCACTGAGAAGTTTGTTCGATACGACTAGACGAAAGTTCAAAAGAATTCGTCGGCCGTCAACCTCAGGATCCAGTTGTGAGGACAGTGACTTGGAAGTGATTGTTCCTCCAGTAAAACGTAAAGCTAAATCCATTTCAAGCAGCAGCAGCAGTAACCAATCCTCTGCAGTTCAGAAGAAACGGAATCTGAAAGTTGAGCAAGAGTATCGTGTCGACTCTGAGGAGATGAGAGATCTGGAGAGGCTTGATCAAAATGTCTGGGAATTTTTTGGGCACCCCGATGAAGGTATAAATAAGAAAGAAGTCGACCAAAATTACCACCACATCAATGATTTGGACTCTAACCAAACGGACCATGACGAGCTTCCACCGGCGACTCTTTCCATCCCCTCCGACGACGAGATGTCCAGCACTGCTGATGTTATGCGCAATGTCAATGCTGACATGTTACTGATTAAACAAATGCGTGAGGAAAAATTGAAGGTTCCTGAAGTGACCACCGACATGTCATCGCAGGAATCTGTAATATCCACCAACACAGTCCCTCTGTTACCACAAAGAAATTATTTACGAAGGTCAATGAATCCCTTACAAAAGCTGAAGCTCTTCTAGATAGAGACGGTATAATGTTTGAAGATCTGTGCACACCTGTAGAGGCGAAGAACAGCTGTGCACCTGTAGAGGCGAAGAACAGCTGTGCACCTGTAGAGGCGAAGAACAGCTTTGCACCAGTGATGAGCAACAGCATCAACCCCAACACAACACCACCAGCAAGCAGTAAATATGACAGAGGTAAGTGTGTGAGTTTGGAGTGTGTGTGCAAGGGGACATTTATAAAGGTTCACAGAGGAAAGTTGGTTACTAGACGTGAGTCCTGGAGGTGGAAAGGATGGGTTGAGGATGTTACAGTAATGGAGGTGGGAAGCACAGTGTCTGTACTCTAAGAATGAGTGAGGATGGTACAGTTCTGGAGGTGGGAAGTACAGTGCCTGCACTCTGAAGGATGGGTGAAGATGTTACAGTTCTGGAGGTGGGACGTATAGTGCATGTACTCTGAAGGATGGGTGAAGATGTTACAGTTCAGAGGGCCATCTGAATCATGGTGTCATCACATTTCTGAAAGACAGTCATTGAATGAATGATGGTGAATGTATTTTCCTCTTTATACCATCCTGATTCAGCCGTTGAGGCTAAACAAAATAAAATTATCTTGTGCACAGGATCAGAATCAGTAATAATGGGTAATAATATTTTTTCTCTATTTTCCCTATTTATTGTTATTTTTCCTGTACAGACGAAGATGTGGATGGTGAAGTGAAGGATGGTGAAGCGGAGGATGGTGAAGCGGAGGATGAGGAAGAGGTGGATAATGTCAGCCACAGCAGTGCATACTCTTCCCAGAGTGAAGCAGTCAGTACTCAGAAGCAACAACAAGTCAAGGTACTACTTGTACAGTCATATGCTACTGGACTGGTTAGCCAGACTACTTCCGTCCCCCAGCTACTGTGTGACTCCTACGAGTTTAGCGCTTACTCACAAATATAATAAGTTAAATTCTAGGTAGTAGGGTGGTAGACATCAACCACCCAGGGAGGTACATACTACCATCCTGTGGTAGTAGGTTGATAAACATCAACCACCCAGGGAGGTACTACCATCCTATGGTAGTAGTTTGGTAGACAGCAACCACACAGGGAGGTACATACTACCATCCTGTGGTAGTAGGTTGATAGACATCAACCACCCAGGGAGGTACTACCATCCTGTGGTAGTAGTTTGGTAGACAGCAACCACCCAGGGAGGTACTACCATCCTGTGGTAGTAGTTTGGTAGACAGCAACCACCCAGGGAGGTACATACTACCATCCTGTGGTAGTAGGTTGATAGACGTCAACCACCCTGGGAGATACTACCATCCTGTGGTAATAGTTTGGTAGACAGCAACCACCCAGGGAGGTACTACTGTCCTGTAATAATAGGTTGGTACACAGCAACCACCCAGGGAGGTACTACTGTCCTGTGGTAGTAGGTTGGTAGACATCAACCACACAGGGAGGTACTACCATCCTGTGGTAGTAGTTTGGTAGACGGCAACCACCCAGGGAGGTATTACCATCCTGTAGTAGTAGTTTGGTAGACAGCAACCACCCAGGGAGGTACTACCATCCTGTGGTAATACGTTGGTGCACATCAACCACCCAGGGAGGTACTACCATCCTGTGGTAGTAGTTTGGTAGACAGCAACCACCCAGGGAGGTACTACCATCCTGTGATAGTAGTTTGGTAGACAGCAACCACCCAGGGAGTTACTACTGTCCTGTAGTAATAGGTTGGTACACAGCAACCACCCAGGGAGGTACTACTGTCCTGTAGTAATAGGTTGGTACACAGGAACCGCCCAGGGAGGTACTACCATCCTGTGGTAGTACGTTGGTGCATATCAACCACCCAGGGAGGTACTACCATCCTGTGGTAGTAGTTTGGTAGACAGCAACCACCCAGGGAGGTACTACCATCTTGTAATAGTAGTTTGGTAGACAGCAACCACCCAGGGAGGTACTACTGTCCTGTGGTAGTAGGTTGATACACAGCAACTGCCCAGAGAGGTAGTACTACCGTCCTGCCAAGTGAGTGTAAAACGGAAGCCTGTAATTGTTTTACATGATGGTAGGATTGCTGGTGTCTTTTTTTCTGTCTCATAAACATGAAAGATTTCAGGTATATCTTGCTACTTACAGTTAGGTCACACTACACTTGCATGTACAAGCATATATATACACCCCTCTGGGTTTTCTTCTATTTTCTTACTAGTTCTTGTTTATTTCCTCTTATCTCCATAGGGAAGTGGAACAGAATTCTTCCTCCATAAGCCATGCGTGTCGTAACGCAACTGAAATGCCAGGAGCAAGGGGCTAGTAACACCTTCTCCTGTATACATAAATGCCAGGAGAAATGGGCTAGTAACACCTCCTGTATACATAAATGCCGGGAGCAAGAGGCTAGGAACACCTTCTCCTGTATACATAAATGCTGGGAGCAAGGGGCTAGTAACACCTTCTCCTGTATACATAAATGCCAGGAGCAAGGGGCTAGTAACACCTTCTCCTGTATACATAAATGCCACAAGCATGGGGCTAGTAACACCTCCTGTATACATAAATGCCACGAGCAAGGGGCTAGTAACACCTTCTCCTGTATACATAAATGCCACGAGCAAGGGGCTAGTAACACCTTCTCCTGTATGCATAAATGCCATGAGCAAGGGGCTAGTAACACCTTCTCCTGTATACATAAATGCCACGAGCATGGGGCTAGTAACACCTTCTCCTGTATACATAAATGCCACGAGCAAGGGGCTAGTAACACCTGTATACATTAAATAATAATAATAATTTATTTAGACATGATACAATGTTGAGCTACATAGTTAGGTATAAATGAGGGGTACATGCCAAAAGCCCTAATATGCTGAGCATTGTGGGCAATCTTAAGATTAACTAACAGTAGAATACATGGTAAAAATTATGGTTGATAATTTACAAAATAAGTATGGTTGTGTATCTAAGTTGTAAAATTTGAATATAAGTTGAACATAATAATTTATTGATTGCAGCAATGCAATTATTTGAATGAGATCAAACAAATTAAAACAATTAGTTGTATTGTAATTACAGTTTATATGGTCATTATATAAGTTACACAGAGTACAAGAGAGTGAATTATTTTATTTGTTGACGTTATAGAAACAGCTCAGTGTGCATTATTTATAGCAGGTTTTTACATTTAAGTGAGTAATCAACTTTGTTGGATATTGTGCACTTAGGTTTGGGTGATAAGGTGGTTTTTTAACATCATTTTGAATTGAGGTGTAGGCAGGGTTTCTTTGGCAATCACAGGTAATGAATTCCAAATTTTCGGGCCTTTTATATGTATTGAGTTTTGCATAGCGTTAGATGGACACGGGAACATCGAGGTGATCTGTGTCTAGTGTTATGGTCATGTGTCCTGTTAAAGTTGGTAAGGAGAAGTTTGAGTGGTGGGTTAATATTTGCATAGAGTGTTCTATGTATGTAGTAGGCACAGTAAAAGTATGAATGTCTTGTATGGTGAGTAAGTTTAGATTTTTGAAGATTGGTGGAGTATGTTGTCTGGAGTGTGAATTTGTTATCATTTTAACTGCAGCCTTTTGTTGTGTTATTAATGGTCTGAGATGAGTTATTGATGTTGAGCCCCATGTGCAGATTCCATAGGTGAGGTAGGGGTAAATGAGTGAGTGCTATAGGGTAAGGAGAGCTGGTTGTGGGACATAGTACCGTATCTTGGATAGTATTCCCACGGTCTTGGAGACTTTCTTGGAAATTTGTTGTATATGTGTCTGAAATTTTAGGCCACTGTCAAGATGGATACCTAAGAATTTTCCCTCTGTGAGTTTTGTGATAGGGGACCCGTTTATCATTATGTTAAGTAGTACATTTGTAGCTCTGTTCCCAAACTGAATGAAATAGGTTTTATCAATATTGAGAGTAAGTTTGTTAGTCATCATCCAGGTAGATATTTTCTGTAATTCAGCATTTACAGTGTTGGCTAGTATGTCTGGGCTTGGGTGAGAGAAACGTATGTAGTGTCATCTGCAAATAGTATGGGTTTGAGTAGTTGAGATGCATTTGGTAGGTCATTAATGTAAATGAGAAAGAGAAGTGGGCCAAGAACACTTTCCTGTGGGACACCTACTGTAATAGTTTGTGTGGTAGAGATAGCTCCATTTGTGTACACATATTGGTTTCTGTTCTAAGGTATGATTTTAGGTAGCTGAGGGAGTGCCCTCTTATACTATAGTGTGATAATTTTAGGTGTAACAGATCATGGTCAACTGTATCAAAAGCTTTACGTAAATCAATGAAGATTCCCACTGGGATTTCTTTTTTCTCAAGGGCGGTGTAAATTATTTCTAGCATGTGTATAATTGCATCATTTGTATTTTTATTAGGCCTGAATCCAAATTGACAGTGGTTGAGTACGTTGTGGGAGATGAGGTAGGAATATATCTGTCTATGAATTAATTTTTCAAAGATTTTGGAGAGAAGGGGTAAGTTAGATATCGGCCTATAGTTATTCAGGTCTGTTTGATCTCCTCCTTTATGTATGGGGGTAACCCTCGCTATTTTGAGTATTGATGGGAAGGTAGAGGATTCGATGGATTTGTTATAGAATGTTGCAATAATTGGTGAGAGAACTTGAGAAGCTTTTTTGTATATAAAAGGTGGTAAGTTATTTAGGTCTCCTGCCTTGTTTTTTAATGTGTTGATTATAAGTGAAACGTCTATTGGGTTGGTCGGGGCTAGGAATAGTGTGTTCGGATAGGTGCCAGTGAGATAGTCGTTAGGTGGAGTGTTTGAACTTGGGATTTTGCTTGCCAGCTTTTTTCCTATGGTGGAGAAGAAATCATTGAGTTTGTTTGCTGTTTCAGTAGGTGGGAGTAGGGGTTCATCTGGTTTTGTTAGCTTGATTGTTCTGTTAGTGGATATCTTTTTAGTTCCTAGAATTTCAGATAGGGTTTTCCAGGTCTTTTTTAAATCACCTTTAAAGTTATGTAATCTGTTCTCATAGTACAATTTTTTTGACCTTCTTATCAGGCTCGTTAGGTTTGATGAGTAACGTTTTGTTTGTTCTCTTGTTAAAAGAGAACCATTATTTTTATTTTTTGGTCACCCTGCTTCAGTGGGATATGGCCGGTTTGCTGAAAGAAGAATTAAGTAGTATTCTATATTTACATTTGAATATAGTAACTATAAAGTGGGATTGTATTTGTTGGTATTACAGTCAACCCTCTGTTTTCGTGTATCTCTTGTTTTCGTGTGTTTCCGTTTTCGTGCAGTTTTTTCGGGGAAATTTTCCCTTCGTTTTCGGTGATTCCCTCCGTTTTCGTGCTTGGTACGGAACCTGTCCACCAGTGCCCCGTACATACAAAGCCCGCTAGACCGCCACCCACGCACATTGTCCTGCAGTCTAGCATTGTTTATGCTTGAGTGAACATCATCCCAGGAGTTCATACA
Organism: Cherax destructor; assembly: GCA_009830355.1. Lineage (NCBI taxonomy): Eukaryota > Metazoa > Arthropoda > Malacostraca > Decapoda > Parastacidae > Cherax > Cherax destructor. Next base: position 16,992 of record WNWK01027478.1, read on the forward strand.
AAACATTTATTAACAATTCATTGTTTTTGGCCCTTGATTATTGTGTGTGACTACTAAATAAGCTACCATGGGCCCAAAGAAAGCTCCTAGTGCCAGTCCTTTGGTAAAGAAAGTGAGAAACACGATGGAATTTAAGAGTGTAGCAGGGAGTGTAGCATGCATGCAGGGAGTGTAGCATGCATGCAGGGAGTGTAGCAGGTATGCAGGGAGTGTAGCAGGTATGCAGGGAGTGTAGCAGGTATGCAGGGAGTGTAGCAGGTATGCAGGGAGTGTAGCAGGTACGCAGGGAGTGTAGCAGGTATGCAGGGAGTGTAGCAGGCATGCAGGGAGTGTAGCAGGTATGCAGGGAATGTAGCAGGTATGCAGGGAGTGTAGCAGGTATGCAGGGAGTGTAGCAGGTATGCAAGAAGTGTAGCAGGTATGCAGGGAATGTAGCAGGTATGCAGGGAGTGTAGAATGCATGCAGGGAGTGTAGCAGGTATGCAGGAAGTGTAGCAGGTATGCAAGGAGTGTAGCAGGTATGCAGGGAGTGTAGCAGGTATGCAGGGAGTGTAGCAGGCATGCAGGGAGTGTAGCAGGCATGCAGGGAGTGTAGCAGGTATGCAGGGAGTGTAGCAGGTATGCAGGGAGTTTAGCAGATATGCAAGGAGTGTAGCAGGTATGCAGGGAGTGTAGCAGAAAAGCAGGGAGTGTAGCAGGAAAGCAGGGAGTGTAGAAGGCAGGGAGGGAGTGTAGCAGGCAGGGAGGGAGTGTAGCAGGCAGGGATGGAGTGTAGTAGGCATGCAGGGAGTGTAGCAGGCATGCAGGGAAGTTACCCCGGATAAGGACTTGGTACCTAAATTCCTTATGGAAGGGGATTTCCCTTCCAAACAATAGCCTCTCTTCCCTCTCCCCTCCTCCCTCTCTTCCATCCAGCAACATCAGTCTTCAATAAAGGTAAGTGTCACATTGAGTTCATTCATTTGTGCATGTAAATTTATCTTTAAGGCCTCCCCAAAAATTTTTGTTCAAACTTCTGGGTTTCTGGAACGGATTAATTGAATTTCCATTATTTCTAAGGGGGAAAATGGTTTCAGTTTTCGTCGATTTCAGTTTTAGTCGATCCCTCAGGAACGGATTAAGCACGGAAACGGAGGGTTGCCTGTAGTTCTAACTTTTTAGTAATATTTCTAAGTTGTTGGTATTACTTCTAAATTGTTGGTATTAGTTGTAACCAGAATACTGCACTCTTCTGTCTTTTTAGCTGGTATTTGTTCACTCAGTTTTGAACTTTGTATCTCACCTCCTTCTTCTTTAAGGAATGAGGGAGCTGGACCTCCCCTCCTTCACCTGGTCCCTCCCCTCTTCCCTCTCCTCTCCCTTCCTCTCCCCTCAGTCAAACGTTGGTACCTCCCTCCCCCCCCAACGCTGTACAACCCCCTACGAGTTTATAATATAATGTCCTTCACCTTGTATGCTTTGTCCTCAACAGGATGAAGTTGAAATGCTGAAGGCCAGGGTCCGAGAGCTGGAGGCAGCAATGGTCAGGAAGAACACTGCTGAAGCAGGTGAAGCGGATGAATCGTCTTATGTTGTATAGATTGTATTGTATAGATTATATTGTATAAATTGTATTGTATATATTGTACTGTATAGATTATATTGTATAGATTGTATCTTAGTCTGAGATACAAAATTTTCCAGTTGACTCGTGTTAGATAGTTTTTGGTACTTGATGAGCTGTTGGAGTGTGAGCAAAGTAACATTTTGTGAAGGGATTCAGGGATACCAGTTAGTCAGATTTGAATCCTGGAGGTGGGAAGCACAATGCCTGCACTCTGAAGGAGAGGTTTGGGATATTTGCTGTTTACAGAAATATCTAAACTGTCGTATCTACACGCCTCTGGCAAGGCAGTGGTAGTGTGAATGATGGTGAAAGTGTTTCTTCTTTTTCGGGCCACCCTACCTTGGTGAGAGATGACTGGCATATTTAGAAAAATGACCAGCAAAGTGTGAAATACCTCGATAAATTGTAATGACACAATTGTAAACAACACACAGCATGCAGGATTCAAACCTTTGGTAAAACAATGCCAAGACTAGCAGGCAAGTGTGCTAACCACTGAACCAAGCTACAAATTCTCTGCATAATATTCACACCATACATTGCCCTCAGACATAATTCCTCCACTGCCTCCAGTCTTCGAGCCATGGCTTGGCTCCGAGAGTAGGGAGACTCTTGAAACTCATCAAAGATATATCAAAGGTATTCTTGTTGAAAATTATATAAAATAGTACTGACAAGTTGAAGACTAAGATACATGTACAAAAGTTGGGTATATTTATTGATGAAATATTTCACCTACACAGTAGGCTTCTTCAGTCATATATACAGGGAGCAGTAGTAATGAAATAAAGATGGTGTAATCAGTCCATCAATCTTGGAGAAATAGTATTTGAGGTGGTGAGTCCCTCAGCCTGGAGAAGAGTCCAGCTCCATGGTCTGGAACAAGGTGGTCAGTCCTCAGCCTGGAGAAAGAGTCCAGCTCCATGGTCTGGAACAAGGTGGTCAGTCCCTCAGCCTGGAGAAGAGTCCTATGGTCTGAACAAGTCAGTCGCCAGTAGCTCCATGCGAACAAGTTCTGACATGCACATTCAGTTCGACCATGCCACACTAGTATACTCACACTGAAACCACCTCCACATGTTAATAACTAATAATGTTAATACAGTAATGATAAATGTAATTATAATATTGATAAACATAAGAATAATAATCCTGTAGGAATAATAATAGTGTAATAATAAAAATAATAATGTTCCAGTAAATAGCATGGCTTTTATTTTTTCTATAGGCGAGGCCAGTGCCAGAAGCGATGTGGTGCACCCCCAGAGCCCATCAATCGACAGCGGCGATGAGTCCGAGGAACTCTTCTCCAGTTTTCCCGACCTCACTGAATCAACGGAACCCAAATTACCTTCGAGTAGCACTTGCACTGTAACACCGAGGTTAGTGTTGTCTTCGCTGATGATACAATAAGTCTTCAAATTACAAACACATTGGGGACCTGAATTGTGTATAATAAATCTATAACGTTTCAGGTCTGCGGTGGCCAGAAAAATACACAGTGGTCCACCTCAACTGGTCTGCACTGGTCTCTCCGGTCTGGAAATGGGTAAAGTGGAGGACTTAGTGAGGAAATTAGGAGCCAGCGGATCATCCGTTAGGAGATCGTGGGGTCGAGACATCACTCATGTCGTGGTGAAGACCGGGCCGGATCGCTCGGCCCAGCGGACACTGAAGTTCCTGTATGGAGTAGCAGCCGGGTGCTGGGTTATTACTCACCAGTGGGTACTGACTCTCTCTCCACTCACAAACTTCTCCCAGAGGTGAGTATATCATCTCCCAAAGATGAGTATTTCATCACACAGAGGTGAGAATATTATCTCCCAAAGATGAGGATATCATCTCACAGAGGTGAGTATATTATCTCCCAAAGATGAGTAAGTATATCATCTCCCAGAGACGAGTAAATCACCTCACAGAGGTGAGTATATCATATCACAGAGGTGAGTACATACTGTGGCTGGAACAGTGCACAAACAATTCACTTATTAGAGGAAATTCAAATGAAATTTTAGTCACTCCTGGGCCATTTATGACTAATAATGGTCCAAAATGGATTGAAATATCATCAAAATTGACCTTTCCTAAGTATGAGTTATTTGTGAACTGTGAACATGTACTAGACATGAATTACTTCTGATTTACAACTATTTAAAACTCCTACTTAATATCCCATGTCTAATTGTTAAGTAGTATTTAAGCGATAGTATCTGCTTGCCTCTTACAAGATAGTGATGGAGTGAGTGATGCTGGAAGTGTTTCTTCTTTTTCAGGTTACCCTTTCCTCGGTGGGAGACGGCCGATGCGTTAGAAAAAATGCAAATTACATTACCTGTATACTGCAGAAAGGAAATACATGCAATACAGACACTGTATTTTTCTTTCGTGCATTATACAGCTAATGTACCACTAGTATGCTGTGTATTTCTGGCAGACTAATAATTGTACATAAAGACTACTTGAGAACTAGACATGGGTTATTAAGTACGTACTAGTTTTTAAATGTACAAAAAAGAGAGGTTAAGTGAACAATGGTACAATTTTAAGTATATATTAATATTGTTGCCTAAAATACTTTGTATAACCAAGGACTTTCTATATAATATGTCATTGATGTCAGCTATGGTCTGTATAAGTTGTACGTATCATGTACAGTGGACCCCCGGAGTTCATATTGCTCCAAACTCGAACAATTATGTAAGTGTATTTTTGTAAGTGCTTTTGTAAGTGTATTTTTGGGGGTCTAAAAGGACTAATCTAATTTACATTATTCCTTATGGGAACAAATTCGTTCAGTAACGGCACTTGAGCAGCACTCCGCACTCCGGGGGTCCACTGTACTTGTAGAATATTATTATGATCATAACTAAGTGGTAAACCCATAAGAGTCATACAACACTGCATGTACTAGTAAAAATATTATATTAATATACTTCAGACTGATTCAGTAATGATATTATGCACAACTCAGAAGATTCACAACATGTTTGTAAGTTGAGGATTTACTGTACTGCAGAAAAGAAATAATTGTTTATTTATTTATTTACAAAGATCAGAAGCTTAGCAGTAATTTTAATGTTACCTGCAGGAGGACTATGAAGTACTGGATTGTACCGGGGCTCCTGGACCTCACAGAAGTCGCACTAAACCCTTGCAGCTCTTTAACGATTATGAATTTTACGTCAAGCCTCCGTGTGTTGAGGTGACCCTAGAACAACTGAAGGTACGATACTTACTCCTTTACGAACCTAGTAATTTTTATTAACACATCGGCTGATTCCCACCAAGGCAGGGTGGCCCAAAAAAGAAAAACTTTCATCATCATTCACTCCATCACTGTCTTGCCAGAGGGGTGCTTTACACTACAGTTATAAAACTGCAGCATTAACACCCCTCCTTCAGATTTATACACTCTCAAAGTCATTCTGTTTCGTTCTATTCTTTCTACAAGTCCGAACCACCTCATCAACCCCTCCTCAGCCCTCTGGATAATAGTTTTGGTAATCCCACACCTCCTCCTAATTTCCAAACTACGAATTCTCTGCATTATATTCACACCACACATTGCCCTCAGACATGACATCACCACTGCCTCCAGCCTTCTCATTGTAACATTCGTCACCCATGCTTCACACCCATATAAGAGTGTTGGTATAACTATACAGTGGACCCCCAAGTAACGTAAGGCTCATATATCGTAAAAATCGTGTAACGTAAGCTTTTTTCGATATAGTGTATCGTAAATGGACTCGTGTATCACAACGTATTAGACCTGTCCGCCTGCTCCGCGCCTGCCCTGCGCCTGCGGAGGACGCCAGTGAAGTGTTGTTTACCATTGAGAGAACGTTACCCAGCGTGCTCTTTCAAACATTCACAATACATTTGGTGTCTTTTTTGGTGGTTTAGTGATTGTCACTGAAATAAGTCACCATGGGTCCAAAGAAGCTTCCTAGTGGCACCCCATTGGTAAAGAGAGTGAGAACATAAGAACATAAGAAAGAAGGAACACTGCAGCAGGCCTACTGGCCCATGCGAGGCAGGTCCAAATCTCCAACGGCTTAAGCCAATGCCCCGACCCAGCCAGGTCAGGTTACATTCACTTAAGGAAGGAGCACTGCATCTGACCTAGTAGCACAACCTAGTCAGGACCAATTCACACCAACCGCACCCACTCATATAATTGTCAGCCGACCACCTGGTCAGGTCACTTCCATAAGGAATTAGTACAGGTCAGGTTACTTTCACTTAAGGAAGGAGCACTGCATCTGACCTAGTACAAGCTCACACCCATCCACACCCACTCATGTATTTATCTAACCTATTTTTAAAACTACACAACGTCTTAGCATCTATGACGGTACTCGGAGTTTGTTCCACTCATCCACAACTCTATTACCAAACCAGTGCTTTCCTATATCCTTCCTGAATCTGAACTCCAACTTGAAACCATTGCTCGAGTCCTGTCTTGTTGGATATTTTCAGCACGCTATTTACATCCCTTTGTTGTTATTCCTGCCTTTTCCATTTGTACAACCTCAATCATTATCCCCCTAATCTACGCTTTCTAAGAGTGCAGATTCCAGGGCCCTCAGCCTACCTCTAGGGAAGATTTCTGTACATGGGATCAACTTTGTCATCTCTCCTCTTTGTGCTTTTTTTTTAGTGCATTTTATATCCATTCCTGTATACGGTGAGTGAGGAACACCATCGAACTGAAGAAAGAGATTATAGAAAAATATGAGAGTGGCGTACGTCTGAGTGAGCTTGGCAGGATGTACAAGAAAACCCCATCTACTATCAGCTCTATCCTGGCAAAGAGAAATGAGATCAAGGAAGCTAATGTTGCAAAAGGGGTTGATATGTTAACGAAAAATAGATCGAAAACAGTGGATGAGGTTGAGAAGTTGTTGATGGTGTGGATCAATGAAAAACAGATAGCGGGTGATAGTATTTCCACGGCGATAATTTGTGAAAAGGCAAATAGTTGAACGCAGATCTTGTCAAGACAATGCCTGCAAAAAGTGGTGAGGCGAGTGATTTTAAAGCCAGCAAAGGCTGGTTTGAGAGGTTTAAGAAACGTAGTGGTATACACAGTGTTGTGAGGCATAGTGAGGCAGCCAGCTCAAGACAAACATGCATCTGAAAAATTTGTGAGTGAATTTAAGGGGTTCGTAGAGGCTGAAGAATTCCTCCCCCAACAAGTGTTTAATTGTGATGAAACAGGCCTGTTTTGGAAGAAAATGCCCAACAGGACCTTCATAACTCAGGAGGAAAAGGCACAGCCAGGACACAAGCCTATGAAAGACAGGCTAACTCTTATGATGTATGCCAATGCCAGTGGTGATTTTAAAGTGAAGCCTTTACTGGTGTATCACTCAGAAAATCCCAGAGCCTTCAAGAATCACGGTGTTGACAAGAATAAATTGTGTGTGCATTGGAAGGCTAACACCAAGGCATGGGTCACTACGGAGATTTTCAAGGAATGGTTGACTGGAGTGTTTGGCCCTAGTGTGAAGAAATACCTCCTGGAAAAGAAATTGCCACTCAAGTGCCTCCTGGTACTGGACAATGCTCCTGCTCATCCTCACAACTAGCAAGAGTTGTTGCCTGACAACTTCAATTTCATGAGAGTGAAGTTCTTGCCTCCTAACACCACTCCTCTCATCCAGCCCATGGACCAGCAGGTCATTGCAAACTTCAAGAAACTGTACACCAAAGCAGTGTTTCAGAAGTGTTTTAATGTGACCAATGACTCTGAATTGACCCTAAGAGAGTTCTGGAAAGATCACTTCAATATCGTGCATTGCCTAGGCCTTATAGGTAAGGCTTGGGAGGAAGTGACTTCCAGGACTTTGAACTCTGCTTGGAGACCACTGTGGCCGGATTGTGTTGAAAAGAGGGATTTTGAAGGATTTGAGGCTGACCCTGACGACCCTGTGCCTGTTGTGGAAGATATTGTGGAATTGGGCAAGTCCCTAGGGTTGGAGGTGAGTGGTGAGGATGTGGAAGAGTTGGTGGAGGAGCACAGGGTAGAGCTAACAACTGAAGAGCTGCAAGAGCTTCATCTGGAACAGCAACAGACCACAGCTGAGGTTATTGCTTCACAGGAGGAGGGAGAGAGAGAGAAGGAGGTGCCTTCTTCAGTGCTTAAGGAAATTTGTTCCAAGTGGAACGATGTGCAAAGTTTTGTTGAAAAACACCACTTTGAGCAAGCTGAAATGAGCCTTCTGTGCAACCACTTCAGTGACAGAGCCATGTTGTACTTCAGGAAAATATTAAAGAGTCGCCAGAAACAGAGGACTGTGGACAGTTATTTCACCAGGCAGGGGTCTAGTGACTCTCAAGCTGGTCCTAGTGGCATTAAAAGACCAAGAAGGGAAATAACCCCAGAGAGGGACTTGTTACCTGAAGTCCTTTAGGAGGGGGATTCCCCTTTCAACCACTAACACCCTGCCCCTGTCATCCTCCCTATCTTCTAGATGCCTGCAACTCTACAATAAAGGTAAGTAAATGTATGTATGTGTGTGTGTATATATATACAGTGGTACCTCGACTTACGATGGTCCCCAAACTCACCCTTTTATGTAAGTTTATTTTTTTAAATGCTTTTGTAAGTGTAATTTTGGGGGTCTAAAAGGACTAGTCTATTTTACATCATTCCTTATGGGGATAAATTCGTTTGGTAATGGCACTTGAACAGCATTCTGGAATGAAAAAATATCGTAAGTCGAGGTACCACTGTATATATATATATATATCAGTGGTACCTCGACTTCGATGGTCCCCAAACTCACCCTTTTATGTAAGTTTATTTTTAAATGCTTTTGAAGGGGAAGGGGCTAAAAGGATTGGTTTTTACATAACCTTAAGGGGATAAAGTTTTTAAAGGCACTTTAACAACATTCTGGAATGAAAAAAAAAAACGTAAGTCGAAGGGACCACTGTATATATATATATTTTATATAATTATATTAATTAATTTAATTAATTTATTTTTAAATCTTTTTAATTAAATTTTGGGGGTTTTAAAATATTATTTTTAATATTTTTATTTAAAAAAATTTTTTAATTAATTAACAGTTCCCCCGGAATGGAAAAAATATGTAAGTTTTTTTTTAAACTTTTTAATATATTTTTTTATATTATTTAATTTTTTATATAAAAATTTTTAAAATTAAAATTTAAAAAATAATAATATATTATATATATATATTTTTTTTTTTTTTTATTAAACATTGGCCCCATTCCCCCCAAAGGGAGGGTGGCCCGAAAAAAAAAAACTTTCATCATCATTCACTCCATCCCGTCTTTCTTGAAGGGGGGCTTTTTCACTCAGTTATAAAACTGCAACATTAACACCCCTCCTTTAGAGTGCCGGACTTTTTCTTCCCATCTCCCGAACTCAAGTCCGGCCTGCCGGTTTCCCGAATCCCTTCATAAATTTTTTTTTGCTCACACTCCAACAGCACGTCAAGTAATTTAAAAAACCCTATGCCTCCATTCACTCCTATCAAATACGCTCACACATGCTTGCTGGGGTCCCAAAAACCCCCGCACCAAAACCCTTTTCCCCCCCCCTCCAAACCTTTTCCCGAGCCGACCCCCACCCCGCCTTCCCTCCACTACAGATTTATACACTCTCGAAGTTATTTTGTCTGGTTCCAT
>WNWK01027479.1:0-26258 GCA_009830355.1 Cherax destructor
AAACCTCAGGTAGTTGCCCTGTCGATAGATGTGTTGAAGATCGTTGTTGGGTACATAGCTCCTTGCTCCCTCTCCAGTACCCATGGAGAGATGATATCTGCCCCATCGCTTTGGAGTTTATCTAGCTCGCTTATAGCCTCTTCACTTCCTCCTCATTTGTGTGTATTGTGTCCAGCACTTGATGGTGTACCCTACCTCTCATCCTTTCTGGGGACCTTCTATCTCCTCTGTGAACACCTCTTTGAATCTCATGTTGAGCTCCTCCACACACTTCCGGTCATTTCTTGGACCTCCTCTTACCTTCCCCCAGCCTGATCACCTGGTCCTTGACTGTTGTTCCCCTCCTGATGTGGCTGTACAGCAGCTTTGGGTCAGATTTGGCTTTCGCTGCTATGTCATTCTCGTACTGTCTTTGGGCCTTCCTTCTGATCTGTACATATTCATTTCTGGCTCTACGACTGCTCTCCTTATTCTCCGGGGTTCTTTGCCTTCTGTACCTTTTCCCATTCCCTTGCCACTTGGTTTTGGCTTCCTGCACTTTAGGTGAACCATGGGCTCTTTCTGTCTTTTCGCTTCTCCTGTTACCCTTGGTATAAACCTCTCCTCAGCTTCCTTGCAAATTGTTGTCATATATTCCATCATCTTATCTACTGACTTCCCCTACCATCTCTGTCGCACTGAACTCCGTGCAGGAAGTTCCTCATGCCCACATAGTCACCTTTCTTGTAGTTTGACTTTATTTGTGCAGCCCTTCCTGCTTCCCCTCCACTTGTAACTCTATATGTATTCGAAACTTAGAACCATATGATCACTGGCCCCAAGGGACTTTCATGTGATGTCCTCAATATCTGCACTACTCAGGGTGAATACTAGTTCCAGTCTCCTGGTTCGTCATTTCCTCTCTCTGGTAGTGTCCTTTCGTGTTGGTACATGAGATTTTCAGTACCACCTCCAGCATCTTACCCATCCGCGTTTCTTGGCCCCCATGTGGGTCTAAGTTCTCCCAATCAATTTCCTTATGGTTGAAGTCACCATGATCAGTAGCTTCGCCCTGCTCCACGAGCCTTCTGGCCACTTCTGCCAGTGTGTCAATTATCGCTCTATTACTCTCATCATCACTCTTGTCTTGGCCTCCTGCTGTTCTGTGGTGGGTTATACATCACTGCAATTACCACCTTGGGACCTCCAGACTGTAGCATCCCTACTATGTAATCCCAGCTTCTCCTCTGTCTCCTCTCTCAGCTCGTCAAAATCCCATCGGTTTTTGATCAGCATGCCACTCCTCCACCCCCTCTGTTCCTCTGTCTTTCCTCAGGATCTGGTATCCCATTGGAAAGATGGCATCTGTTATCGTACCTGTGAGCTTGGTTTCTGTGAGAGCTATTATGTCCAGTGATGCCTCTTTGACTCTTTCGTGCCCTCCTCCCACTTATTTGTTATTCCATCAGCATTGGTGTACCATACCTTCAGTTTCCTCTCTACTACTGTGTTTTGGGGGTCTGTGAGGGTGGGGGACCTGGCAGTGTACTGTGGGAATCTATGTGGAGTGTTGGGTGGGGCTGAGATTGTGGGTTGTAGTTTGTGTTGGGATAGTGTGCTTGGTTGTTGGGTTGCTGGGTTGTGTGTGTGTGTGTGTGTGTATGTGTGTGTGTTTGTGTGTGTGTATACTCACCAATTTGTACTCACCTATTTGTTTTTGCAGGGGTCGAGTTATAGCTCCTGGATCCGCCTCTTCACTGATTGCTACTATGTCCTCTCTCTCTCTGCTCCATTAGCTTTATCTAACCTCGTCTTAAAACTATGTATGGTTCCTGACTAAACTACGTCATGTTCTAGGCTATTCCACTTCCTGACAACTCTATGACTGAAGAAATACTTCCTAACATCATTTTGACTCATCGGAGTCTTCAACTTCCAACTATGACCTCTTGTTTCTGAATCTCTGGAACATTCTGTCTTTGTCCATTTTGTCATTTCCTCGCAGTATTTTATATGTCGTTATCATGTCTCCTCTGACCCTCCTGTCCTCCAGTGTCGTCAGGCCTATTTCTCTTAATCTTTCTTCGTAGGACAATCCTCTTAGCTCTGAAACTAGTCTTGTTGCAAACCGTTGCACTTTCTCTAATTTATTGACGTGCTTGACCAGGTGTGGATTCCAAACTGGTGCTGCATACTCCAATATGGGCCTGACGTATCTGGTGTACAGAGTCTTGAAGCAGTTATCTGGTTGATGTGCGCCTCAGGAGATGTGCTTAGTATTATACTCACCCCAAGATCTATTTCCTTGAGTGAGGTTTGCAGTCTTTGGCCACCTAGACTATGCTCTGTCTGAGGACTTCTTTGCCCTTCCCCGATCTTCATGACTTTGCATATGGCGGGGATGAATTCAAGGTGCCAGTTGCTGGACCAGGCTTGTAGCCTGTCCAGGACCTTTTCTAGTCCTGCCTGATCATCGACTGATTTAATTCTCCTCATTAACTTCATGTCATGTGCAAACAGGGACACTTCTGAGTCTATCCCTTCCGTTATGTCATTCACATACCAAAAACAGCACAGGTCCTAGGACTGGCACCTGTCGAACTCCGCATTTGATGTCCTTTGTCTATTCAAGTTCGTATTTTTTGAGTATGCAGATTACTTTCGCTTATTTTACAGACCTCTAGAAGCTGCCGTATTTCAGTCGAGTTGTTGAAGATCGCTACTAGTGGTTCGCACAGTTCCTCTTGTCTCTCTCACGTAACCCATGGAGAGATTTTGTCTGGTGCTTTTGCCTACAAGGTATCTAGTTCACTCAGTATTTTCTTCACGTTTCCTTCTGTAGTCAGTATTTTGTCTAGTACTTGTTAATGCATTTTATTTGACTTTCTTGCAGTGCTCCTTATTCCACAGATAACATCTTCCTAAATATTTTGTTTAGCGGATCACAGACTTCCTGGTCACTCCTAGTGAGCTCCCCTTCTGCCTTCTTCTGCCTTTTTACCTGGTTCCTTACAGTTATCTTCCTTGTGATGAGCCAGTACATAATCTTTCCCACAGATTTGTTTTTTGACTCAATATCATTCTCTAATTTACATTTAACCACTCTTCTTACAAACACATTTTCAATTCGGGTTCGGTTTCCTTTACTATCCTGCGGCATTCTTTGTATCCAAAATATTTTACAACCAAGAAACTCTCATCTGTTATCATCGTGGTTCAGACTTTCTGCTAGAGCTATTATATTTGGAGTTGCCTCCACAATTTGGTCGTTAATTCGTCACACATGTTATTTTTGTCATTTCAGAACCATAATTCCTTTTATTTGTGCTACTGTTTCTGTTCTCAGGGTCTTGATTTCTTATGCTTTACATATGGGTCGGGGAAAGAGGGGCGGAGGCTTGTGAATATAGAAGAGCAGAAGATAAGGAGGAATTTCTTGTGCAGGAAGAGAATAAGATCGTGGATGTAGGTAAGGGTGACACTAGAAGGAGAGAGGAGTGTGGGTGTAGAAAGATGAGTGGCGTATTTATATTCACCCAATTGTACTCACTTAATTGTGGTTAACAAATAAAGGCACAATACCGTGACTGGAACAATACACATACAACCCGCACGTATAAAAAAGAGAGGAGCTTACGACGACGTTTGGGTCCGACTTGGACCATTTACAAAGTCACACTAACACACAGGACAGGAAGAAGGGGTATTTATAGGCAGGCAGACAGGGGAGGGCACAAGAAAATGGTGGAGGGGTAATAATGGAGGTAGTAGTGGTGTCAGTCATATTCTAGGAAAGGAGCACTGTAATGAAGCTGGCGGCCCACATAGGGTAGGGACAACAACACAGATGGGGAAAAATGAAAATAAAATAAAATAAAGAAGGACAAATACAAGGCAAAATAAAAGAAAGAAAACACAGAGGAGAAAGGAGAAAGAGGAGAAGGTGGAAGCTCCTCTCTTTTTTATATGTGCGGGTTGTGTGTGTATTAATTGTGGTTGTATGGGTCGAGTCTCAGCTCCTTTCTCCTACTCTCTACTAACTACAATTTCTCCTGGCTGTGTGAGAACTATCATATTTATTTTCGAAACTATGAATGAATTCATCCCATAACACTTCACTGTCTGGCTCATTTCACTTCACGACCATTTTAAGGGTAAACACATATTTCGTAACATCACTACAACTCATGCAAGTTTTTAACTTCCATTTATATATATATATACAGTGGTCCCTCGGTTTTCGCCGAAAATTCGTTCCAGAATGCTGCTCAAGTGCCATTACCGAACGAATTTACTTCCTTAAGAAATAATGTCACGTAGGTTAGTCTATTTCAGACCCCAAAAATACATTCAACAGCACTTACGAAAATACACTTACATAAATGTTCGAGTTTGGAGATGCACGAAAACCGAGGGACCACTGTATATATATATATATATATATATATATATATATATATATATATATATATATATATGTCGTGCCGATTAGTAAACTGGTCAATAAAGACTCATTAGTTTCTGTTTCTTATACATTTAAAGATATATTTTTTCATATATGTAGAATTTATAATTTTGTACAAGAAACTTTGAAACCACCAACCCTTTTAAACAGGCAATTAAATACCAACAATATATTTTAGTACGTTAACATTAATTTATAATAAACAAACACAATGAAAATTTTTTTCGTTAGGTTCAAATGATTTTTATGAAATTTGCTACACAAAAATTTCGCTTGTTTATATGAAGAAGCTTGTATTTGCAAAAGCGTTTTACCTAATCGGCACGATATATATATATATATATATATATATATATATATATATATATATATATATATATGTCGTGCCGATTAGGTAAAACTTGATTTTGCTTAAATACAACGCTCACCATATAAGACAAGTGAAAATTTGTGTATGCAATATTTGCCAAAATCATTCTGAAAATAACGAAAAAATATATTTCATTGTGTTTGTTTATTATTAAAATAATGTTAACGTATCTAAAATATATTTAGTTGGTTAGGCTAAATTAAATTGCGCTTGTTGTAATAAGGTTAGGTAGGTTTTCAAAGTTTCTCTTGGTACAAAATTATAAATTCTTACATTAACATAAACGAAAAAATATATCTTTAAACGTATAAGAGAAAATTTTAGAAAGGACTTAATTTTAGATGAGTTCTCTTAATTGACCAGTTTTACCTAATCGGCACGCACATATATATATATATATATATATATATATATATATATATATATATATATATATATATATATATTGACAAGAATACAATAGGGAGTAAAACAACATAGATAACAACTCAGAGCTACATGTCAAATACTTCGTCCAGCCTCCCCGAAGCAGTGGGCCGCGTGCACAGAATGCTGCAGGCATTTTCCCTCTGATCGCGACACTGAGTGTCTGAAAGAGGAAGCTGGTCGACCTGTGGTCCTGGTTTCTATGATGCGTTTTTCACCCAGCTCTTTGGACCCTATTGGGATGAAGTTATAGCAAGGGGGAAGGCTATAGCTATATATATATATATATATATATATATATATATATATATATATATATATATATATATATATATATATATATATATATATGTCGTGCCGATTAGGTAAAACTTTGAATTTGACTTAAATAGCAAGCTCACCTTGCCATATAAGACAAGTGAAAATTTGTGTATGCAATAATTTCGCCAAAATCATTCTGAATCATAACGAAAAAATATATTTCATTGTGTTTAATTATTATTAAATTAATGTTAACGTATCTAAAATATATTTAGTTGGGTTAGGCAAAATTAAATTGCGCTTGTTGTAATAAGGTTAGGTAGGTTTTCAAAGTTTCTCTTGGTACAAAATTATAAATTCTTACGTTAACATAAATGAAAAAATATATTTTTAAACGTATAAGAGAAAATTTTAGAAAGGACTTAATTTTAGATGAGTTCTTGCTAATTGACCAGTTTTACCTAATCGGCACGACATATATATATATATATATATATATATATATATATATATATATATATATATATATATATATATATATATATATATATATATATATATATGTCGTGCCGATTAGGTAAAACTTATGATTTCGGCTTAAATAGCAACGCTCACCTTGCCATATTAGACAAGTGAAAATTTGTGTATGCAATAATTTCGCCAAAATCATTCTGAACATAACAAAAACATTATATTTCAATGTGTTTGTTTATTATCAAATTAATGTTACCGTATCTAAAATATATTTAGTTGGGTTAGGCTAAATTAAATTGCGCTTGTTCTAATAAGGTTAGGTAGGTTTTCAAAGTTTCTCTGGTACAAAATTATAAATTCTTACATTCCCATAAATGAAAAAATATATCTTTAAACGTATAAAAGAAAATTTTAGAAAGGACTTATTTTTAGATGAGTTCTTGCTAATTGACAAATTACTTAATCGGCACGACATATATATATATATATATATATATATATATATATATATATATATATATATATATATATATATATATATATATATATATATATATATATATATATATGTCATGCCGATTAGGTAAAACTTGCGATTTTGGCTTAAATAGCAACGCTCTTTCTTGCCATATAAGACAAGTGAAAATTTGTGTATGCAATAATTTCGCCAAAATCATTCTGAACATAACGAAAAATATATTTCATTGTGTTTGTTTATTATTAAATTAATGTTAACGTATCTAAAATATATTTAGTTGGGTTAGGCTAAATTAAATTGCGCTTGTTGTAATAAGGTTAGGTAGGTTTTCAAAGTTTCTCTGTACAAAATTATAAATTCTTACATTAACATAAATGAAAAAATATATCTTTAAACGTATAAGAGAAAATTTTAGAAATGACTTAATTTTAGATGAGTTCTTGCTAATTGACCAGTTTTACCTAATCGGCACGACTATATATATATATATATATAGAATGGGGTCCACCTCTGGTGCAAATTGTGGGACCCATAGCCTCGGAGAAGTGGATGAAAAGGCATCAAGGAAGAATATTTGGATTTCTTCCTGAAGCCGTTTGAATATTCCACTTCTCCTACCACCCCATCCATATACACACATACATACATATAAATGCTTTATTAATAGACAGAATACATTTATAAAACACACAAACATGAACATGAATACAATGGTACAATATGTCAAAGATTATGAATCTCCTCAGCTCCTCCGAAGCCGGACGCGAGCCGAGTATGCAGCATGCGTTTCCCCTCTGATGGCCACGCTGAGACGCTGGAACATGAACGTGGCTGCCCTTGGGTCCCTGGTGGTGTGATGAGTCTGGAACCCAGCTCTTTAAGGAAACGTGTTGCATTTTTTCCCCACGCTCCCAAGGTCTCGATCCCACTGGGACAAATTTATACTGTTGGCTTATGTCCCTGTACTTGCCGATCTTGTACTCCTCTCTGTGGTCAGCAGCTCCTCCCTGTCGCCCAACACTTGATGGATGTAGGTGTCAGCCAGTGTCGACACGCAGGTATAATCCATGCTAAGAGCTTGCCATTCTTCCAAGGATAGATGGTGATCCCGTCGGGGCGGTTTGCTGGGTTGTGGGCGTTGTTGGCTGCTAGTGATCGAGGCTCTCTCTCGGCTGGGCATCCAGCTGTAGCGAGGGTTCTCTTTATGATGTCGTTGACCTCATTGTGTCTTGCATGCCAACCCTTGGTTTTAGAACAGTTAAGACCATGTAGACCATATTGTCGGCTTAGGATCGCCGCAAATACACGTATATTCCGTGTGAATGGGGCAAGGCGCAGAGCCACTGCATACGAAGGGTCTTAGGGTCCAGGCGTGTTCCTATGGCCGAAATGGGAACTGTTTGGAGGAAGTCCCCAGAGTGAGGTGCACTCACGGCTAGGAGACGGGCAGTCCCTGTCTGATGTTACGGCCCTGAGCATATTGGCAAGTATCTTTTCAACAATGGGGCTGTCCCAGCTTGACTGTTTGTGGCCTGTTATTCACTAGGTTTTGGTGTTGGAGCAGCAAGAGTCTCCCATTCAGTGATGGCACTGGTGTAGCTAGGGTCCTGTATTCCTGCTGAATCACTGAGGTTGTATGGAAGAATTTGTTTATTAGCTCATTTGATGCTATGGAAGAGGATAAGAAGGCTGTAGGGCAATCTGGGAGGATTTGCAGTGTACTCCCAGCCCCCTAAGTCTGACTGGAAGTGAAGCTTGCAACCACTGTCCATCTTCGAGGAAAGATTCAATACACTCTCTAGCATGGTCTTGAGGAGAGAGTCGTATTCCTCGAGTTTCGGGCTGTTGAAGGCTGGGAACATCTCAGGAAGTATGTGTTTGGGATTGACAGGCACCTGGTGAGTAGGTAGAAGGCATCATGTGTATCAATGTCTTTCATCCTACCTTCCATCGTCCTGAGGTCGGAGATTTTTTTCCAGGACCAGATCGATGGCATTGGGCCCAAGGGGAGCACCAAGGAGAGTGCTGTTGGCTGATCGATGGCTCGTGCCCCTGGTAAAACAGCCCTAATGTCCTGGATCATCTGTGGATTGGTGGAAACTATCTCACATATATATATATATATATATATATATATATATATATATATATATATATATATATATATATATATTTATATATGTCGGCCGATTAGGTAAAACTTGCGATTTTGGCTTAAATAGCAACGCTCACCTTGCCATTAAGACAAGTGAAAATTTGTGTAGCGCAATAATTTCGCCAAAATCATTCTGAACATAACGAAAAATATATTTCATTGTGTTTGTTTATTATTAAATTAATGTTAACGTATCTAAAATATATTTAGTTGGCTAGGCTAAATTAAATTGCGCTTGTTGTAATAAGGTTAGGTAGGTTTTCAAAGTTTCTCTTGGTACAAAATTATAATTCTACATTAACATAATTGAAAAAATATATCTTTAAACGTATAAGAGAAAATTTTAGAAAGGACTTAATTTTAGATGAGTTCTGCTAATTGACCAGTTTATTTAATCGGCACGACATATATATATATATATGTCGTGCCGATTAGTAAAACTTCGATTTGGCCCAAATACCCCAAAGCTCACCTTGCCATATACGACAAGTGAAAAATTTTTGTACGCAATAATTTCCAAAATCATTCTGAACATAACGAAAAAATATATTTCATTGTGTTTGTTTATTATTAAATTAATGTTAATGTATCTAAAATATATTTAGTTGGGTTAGGCTAAATTAAATTGCGCTTTTGTAATAAGGTTAGGTAGGTTTTCAAAGTTTCTCTTGTACAAAATTATAAATTTTACATTAACATAAATGAAAAAATATATCTTTAAACGTATAAGAGAAAATTTTAGAAAGGACTTAATTTTAGATGAGTTCTTGCTAATTGACCAGTTTTACCTAATCGGCACGACATATATATATATATATATATATATATATATATATATATATATATATATATATATATATATATATTGCGATATATAATAATACTTGCCGATTATTGGCTTAAATAGCAACGCTCACCTTGCCATATAGACAAGTGAAAATTTGTGTATGCAATAATTTCGCCAAAATCATTCTGAATATAACGAAAAAATATATTTCATTGTGTTTGTTTATTATTAAATTAATGTTAACGTATCTAAAATATATTTAGTTGGGTTAGGCTAAATTAAATTGCGCTTGTTGTAATAAGGTTAGGTAGGTTTTCAAAGTTTCTCTTGTACAAAATTATAAATTCTTACATTAACATAAATGAAAAAATATATCTAAAAACGTATAAGAGAAAATTTTAGAAAGGACTTAATTTTAGATGAGTTCTGCTAATTGACCAGTTTTACCAAATCGGCACGACATATATATATATATATATATATATATATATATATATATATATATATATATATATATATATATATATATATATATATATATATGTCGTGCCGATTAGGTAAAACTTGCGATTTTGGCTTAAATAGCAACGCTCACCTTGCCATATAAGACAAGTGAAAATTTGTGTATGCAATAATTTCGCCAAAATCAT
Source organism: Cherax destructor (assembly GCA_009830355.1). Classification (NCBI taxonomy): domain Eukaryota; kingdom Metazoa; phylum Arthropoda; class Malacostraca; order Decapoda; family Parastacidae; genus Cherax; species Cherax destructor. Next base: position 10,046 of record WNWK01027479.1, read on the forward strand.
TCTGAATATAACGAAAAAATATATTTCATTGTGTTTGTTTATTATTAAATTAATGTTAACGTATCTAAAATATATTTAGTTGTTAGGCTAAATTAAATTGCGCTTGTTGTAATAAGGTTAGGTAGGTTTTCAAAGTTTCTCTTGGTACAAAATTATAAATTTTACATTAACATAAATGAAAAATATATATTTAAACGTATAGAGAAATTTTAGAAAGGACTTTATTTAGATGAGTTCTTGTAATTGACCAGTTTTACCTAATCGGCACGACATATATATATATATATATATATATATATATATATATATATATATATATATGTCGTGCCGATTAGGTAAAACTGGTCAATTAGCAAGAACTCATCTAAAATTAAGTCCTTTCTAAAATTTTCTCTAATACGTTTAAAGATATTTTTTCATTTATGTTAATGTAAGAATATATATATACAAAATATATATGTCGTGCCGATTAGGTAAAACTGGTCAATTAGCAAGAACTCATCTAAAATTAAGTCCTTTTCTAAAATTTTTCTAATACGTTTAAAGATATTTTTTTCATTTATGTTAATGTAAGAATTTATAATTTTGTACTCAAGAGAAACTTTGAAAACCTACCTAACCTTATTACAACAAGCGCAATTTAATTTAGCCTAACCCAACTAAATATATTTTAGATACGTAAACATTAATTTAATAATAAACAAACACAATGAAATATATTTTTTCGTTATGTTCAGAATGATTTTGCCGAAATTATTGCATACACAAATTTTCACTTGTCTTATATGGCAAGGTGAGCGTTGCTATTTAAGCCAAAATCGCAAGTTTTACCTAATCGGCACGACTAATTAAAATATATATATATATATATATATATATATATATATATATATATATATATATATATATATATATATATATATATATATATATATATATATATATATATCCTATTGTTTCCTTCCAGTTAAATATTTTTTGATCCACTGCAGTGCTTTCCCTGTTATTTCTAGGTGATCCTCTAGCTTTTATCCAAGTCTCTTGTGAGGTTCTGTATCGGATAACGTCTTGTTGTCCAAAAATATACATTCAATCACTTCCTCTCTCTCCTACCATAGGCTGCCAGAACTGTACAGCACAGTATTCTTTTACGTTTTTTAAATCTGTCCGAAATACCATCCTGGAATTTTATACCAAACTGTCATGTTTTTTACAGCACCATACAGCAGGATAAAAATATCGTACAGTAATTCCGTGCCATTAATTCTTACAATGGTAGGAATGACTTTTTAGTGAAGATAAAACTTCCTAACAGGAACTATAAAGCCAGTTGATTTATTCATGCGTATCACAGGCACACACACACACACACACACACACACACACACACACACAAGGAGGAGGAGAAGGGGAGCCCAACGGGAAGGACGGAGACATAACTTACACTAAGGCCCTATCAGCATACCAAGCAGGGCCGAGGAATGAAGGGGGGGGGGGGAGCGTCTGGAGCGGGGGTGGTAGTGAAGGAGGAGGGTGAAGATAGACAGGGGGATAGGTCATATGCAGAGGCACGACCATGCCACCAATAGCTACAGGAAAACATTAGGGAGAAATTGGCCATGTACTAATATGAACCAGAGACAGCGGGAAAGGCAATGGGAGGAGGAGAGGGAGAAGTCAGTGTTTATTCACTGGCTTCAGGAGAGCGAGTTAAGGACACACAATGAAAGACGGCAGGAAGAAAGACAGGAGATTGAAAATATCATCAAAGAAATAGACGAAGATAATATGACTAAGATAATAATTTTTTGCAGAATAGGGGGGTACCTGAAGGGAAGAAAACGTCTGGTCAAACTGATTTTCAAGACAGAAACAGTGCCAAACAGGATCCTGCAAGAGAAACCACGGCTGAAAGAATCATCAGCATACAAGATGGTGTTCCTAGACCGAGACAGAACAAAAACAAAACGACAGCAGCTGAGGGCTGGACACAAAAGTGAAAGGTGCTAGGAAGAGAGACAAGGACAGAATCTGCAGGGCAGAGCAACAAGAGCAAGCGCATACAGAACCATCCCCAGAACCAAACAACCAAACACGCTATCCCAACACTGACCACAATTCACACTTACAGCATGCACCCCACACTGCAGCACACTGCAAGGTCCCTCACCCTCAAAGACCCCCAAAACACAGTGTTTTAGAGGAAACTGAAGATATGGTACACCAACGCTGATGGATTAACGAATGTATTTTGGGACGAGTGGCACGATAACAGATATCATCTTTCCAATTGGAGGAGGACCAGGCAGGACTACAAATGAATCTGGACAGGCTACAGACCAGGTCAAGCAAATGACTCCTGGAGTTTAACGCCGCCAAGTGCAGAGTCATGAAGCTCGGGGAAGGGCGAAGAAGACTGCAGACAGAGTACAGTCTAGGGGGCCAAAGACTACAAACTTCACTCAATTCAAAGTGATCTTGGGGTGAGTATACCACCAAACACATCTTCAGAGGCGAACATTAGCCAAGTAACTGCTGCGGCATACGGGATACTAGCAAACCTAAGAATAGCACTCAGTCATCTGAGAAAGGAGTCGTTCAGAACTCTGTACACCGTGTACATCAGGCCTATATTGGAGTATGCAGCACCAGTTTGGAACCCACACCAAGCCAAGCACGTCAGGAAATTAGAGAAAGTGCAAAGGTTTGCAACGATACTAGTCCCGGAGTTAAGGAGCATGTCCTACGAGGCAAAGGTTAAGGGAACTAGACCTGACGACACTGGAGGACAGGAAGGACTGGGGGGACATGATAACAACATTTAAAATAATGAGAGGAATCAACAAGGTGGACTGAGTACTGTACCGTCAAATCCTTCACTAGGAACTTAATTGACGATGCTGGTGGATAAAGTTTTCACCTCTGGACGGTATTTGCATTTGCGGGTCAGTAAAGGTGTCCTGACGGCTGCTTGTCAGCCAGTCAGCCGCTCAAAATGGACTTTTTTACCAGATTTATTTGACTATAAATATGAAGAAAATTGAAATATTAACATTTACACTAATGGGCGTCTTGGGTTATTAACCAACGAATCATTTAAAATATTATTTTTATAATAATTACCTGATTCGTTTTTACTTATTTTTTTTTCTCAATTACCTCGCAGATTTAGACCAAGTTACCTCACTAAGGGTAAGTAATCCAGGTCGGGATACCCTCGTCCGGAATTAAGGATTTTTTGTACAATGTCTGTCTTTTATAAATTGAAACCTCAACGTTTCCTTAGTCTTTATACTAAGTTGTTTAGTGATATCTCTTGTGCCTAGCAAATCGTGTTAGTATTCACCTATTTTAATTCATTCACCGAAATCTCAATTCTTCTTATAAAGATACTCAAGCTTTCGAAATTTAAGAATAATTAAAGAGGTGTGAAAAGAAAGGATGTTGATGTCTCTAACCTAGTCTATTTTCTTTTCTTTTATTTACCATAATTCTTTGTGGTTCTTTAAACGGAATAATTAGCTTAATTATCTAATGTGAAAGATAATTTTCGTAATAATTTTCTAGCGAAACATAAGAAGACATAAATATCTCCAAGGTAACGAGACTTAAAAAGAGGACAAATAGCTGCAAAAAAGAAGTGAAATTTAATTGGAGACAAGTTTGAGTAAACTAGCGAGTCCTTAAGAGGAAACATCCATTAGAACGATGAGGTTTTCCTAGAATCTTTATACTAGTAACTGATACTAAAAGTTGTCGACTTCAGCCATAGGTAGACCCAAAGTCGCTAAGTTTTATTCACCTCAGTAACAGCAGTAGCAGTAGCAGCAGCAGTATAAGTAGGAGCAGTAACAAAACTAATAGTACAAGTACAACTAAAATTATTAGAAATAATTTTGAGAGTAGTTGTATTAGTAGAAATGGAGATAGTAGTAGCAAGTAAACGTATTAGAAGCAGCAGTTGTATCTTACATAGAGAAACGTATGATACACCAGTATTTATGGTTTATAGACTTATTATGATCTTTTTATCTTACAACATTGAAACTAATTTTAATATAAAAAAGTAGCAATTTAAAACTTACACAGACCTGGCCGCGGGGGCGTTGACCCCTGGAACTCTCTCCAGGAAAATCTCCAGGTAAACACAAACCAAAATGAAGCAGAGTCTTCCATTCAGAAATCCACATCATTCTACAGTTATCGCACAAAATTCCACAGTTCTGTATTAATGTATTAACTATATTAGAATACTTACACATTTTTAAATGTCTAGTTTAACCCAAAATATTTTAGCATTTTCATAGTCAGCCAATAACGTTGGAAACTGATCAAAACAGACATTTCTGTTATTTCATGGGAAATATAACTGTATAATTTTAAAACATTAAGTTGGCTAATTCGCACTGACACACTTCACTAACAATACCACACTTCACTAACAATACCACACTTCACTAACAATACCACACTTCACTAACAATACCACACTTCACTAACAATACCACACATCACTAACAATACCACACTTCACTAACAATACTACACTTCACTAACAATACCACACTTCACTACACAATACCACGCTTCACAAACAATACCACACTTCACTAACAATACCACGCTTCAATAACAATGCCGCACTTCACTAACAATACTACACTTCACTAACAATACTACACTTCACTAACAATACTACACTTCACTAACAATACTACACTTCACTAACAATACTACACTTCACTAACAATACTACACTTCACTAACAATACTACACTTCACTAACAATACCACACTTCACTAACAATACTACACTTCACTAACAATACTACACTTCACTAACAATACTACACTTCACTAACAATACTACACTTCACTAACAATACCACACTTCAATAACAATACTACACTTCACTAACAATACCACACTTCAATAACAATACTACACTTCACTAACAATACTACACTTCACTAACAATACTACACTTCACTAACAATACTACACTTCACTAACAATACTACACTTCACTAACAATACTACACTTCACTAACAATACCACACTTCACTAACAATACTACACTTCACTAACAATACTACACTTCACTAACAATACTACACTTCACTAACAATACTACACTTCACTAACAATACCACACTTCAATAACAATACTACACTTCACTAACAATACTACACTTCACTAACAATACTACACTTCACTAACAATACCACACTTCACTAACAATACTACACTTCACTAACAATACTACACTTCACTAACAATACTACACTTCACTAACAATACTACACTTCACTAACAATACCACACTTCAATAACAATGCCACACTTCACTAACAATACTACACTTCACTAACAATACTACATTTCACTAACAATACTACACTTCACTAACAATACTACACTTCACTAACAATACCACACTTCACTAACAACACTACACTTCACTAACAATACTACACTTCACTAACAATACCACACTTCACTAACAATACTACACTTCACTAACAATACTACACTTCACTAACAATACTACACTTCACCAACAATACTACACTTCACTAACAATACTACACTTCACTAACAATACCATACTTCAATAACAATGCCACACTTCACTAACAATACTACACTTCACTAACAATACTACACTTCACTAACAATACTACACTTCACTAACAATACCACACTTCACTAACAACACTACACTTCACTAACAATACCACGCTTCACTAACAATACTACACTTCACTAACAATACCAAACTTCACTAACAATTCCACGGTTCACTAACAATACCACGCTTCACTAACAATACTACACTTCACTAACAATACCAAACTTCACTAACAATACCACGCTTCATTAACAATACCACACTTCACTAACAATACCACGCTTCATTAACAATACCACACTTCACTAACAATACCACGCTTCTCCCATTACATTGTTAAATGCTCCAAACTTCAGAACACCCGTGACTTAACCTGATTGTTCCCCTTCTTTCTCTTCCCCCTTCTCCTTTCTCCTCTGGGTTCTTTTTCTTTTCTTTTCTTTTGCCTTGTATTTGTCCTCTATTTTAATTTTCCCCACTGTGTTCTTGTTCTTACCCTTGCGGGTCGCCAGCGTCTTTGCAGTGCTCCTTTCCTAATTTATGACTGACTCCACTACCACTACCACTACCACTACTACCTCCATTACCCCACCACTTTCTTGTGCCCTCCCCTGTCTGCCTGCCTATAAATACCCCTTCCCCTGTCCTTTGTGTTAGTGTGACTTTGTAAATGGTCCAAGTCGGACCGAAACGTCGTCGTAAGCTCCTCTCTTTTTATATGTGCGGGTTGTGTGTGTATTGTTCCAGTCACGGTATTGTGCCTTTTTTGTTATTTAATGAAGTAAAAGTTTTTACTAGCTTCTTCTCCCTGTTAACTCGGGTATTATACTGCATATCAAACTGCTATATTATTTATAATCGTTTCTCTCACGTCAGAGAACATTAAATATCTCAAGTCTGTTTAATTCGCATTCTCTCTCCCCACTTCTCACTACACCTACTTATTTTCTCCTCTTTTCTTCTTTTCTTCTTTTTCTTCTTCTTCTTCTTCTTCTTCTTCTTCTTCTTCTTCTTCTTCTTCTTCTTCTTCTTCTTCTTCTTCTTCTTCTTCTTCGTTTTCTTCTTTTTCTTCTTTTTCTTCTTTTTCTTCTTTTTCTTCTTCTTCTTTTTCTTCTTCTTCTTCTTCTTCTTCTTCTTCTTCTTCTTCTTCTTCTATTTCTTCTTCTTCCTATTCTTATTCTTCTTCATCTTCTTCTTCGTCTTCTTCCTCTTCTTCTATTTCTTCTTCTTCTTTTTCTTCGTCTTCTTCTTCTCCTCCTCCTCTTCTTTCTCTACATCCTCTTTACCCTGCCTTCCTAGTTTTTTTCCTCTCCTAGATTTTACTCAGTTAAGAGGACAAATTTCTGTCTTAAAATTTTATTGCAGATTGAGGTATACCTATTACACGAGGCTTCGTTCAATAATGCAAAACCTATTTAACAACAAGGGCTGTAAACGAAGCTGTTAAGAAGGAGAAGCAGAAATTATTCAGGGGGAAAGTGAATATACTCAGCAGTATGCTCCACGGACCTTGCAACGATGCAGCTGAGCATATTTCCGCATAATGATCTTAATACGCCTAAAAGCTAATAGATTTATATGCAGTACGGGAGCTAATTCTTTTCCTGTATAGGTTTGTCTCAGTTTGTAAATATTACCCTATGTTTTTTTTCTGAAAGACACTTACAAATATTTATATGGGAGAAATGTGTAGTTTTAGAATTTTGTTAAAACAGAGTCATTTTTCCTTTACTCACTTTCACTCTATTTCGTAGCATCTTTGTTTTTTTTATTATTTTTCCTTAAATATTCCATTTTTTCTTCTTTAATTTTACTGTTTTCATTTTTGTTTACTGTTCTCGTCTATTATCGTTTGTTTTCTGCTCCTACTTACTTCAGGTTATGCATTCCTTAGCTTTTTCCATTTCCTACAATTTATTTCTCACCCAATACCTGCTGTCCCTATTTCCTACACTAACTCTGCTATGTGAATTACCTACAGTGTACCTGATGTACCAATTACCAACACTGTACCTGCTGTACACCATTACCAACACTGTCCTGCTGTACCAATTACCACCACTGTACCTGCTGTACACCATTACCAACACTGTACCTGCTGTACCAATTATCAACACTGTACCTGATGTACCAATTACCAACATTGTACCTGCTGAATACCATTACCAACACTGTACCTGCTGTTCCAATTACCAACACTCTACCTGCTATACATCATTACCAACACTGTACCTGCTGTACCAATTACCAACACTGTACCTGCTGTACATATTACCTACATTATGTCTATTGTACCCATTACCTGCATTGTACCTGCTGTACCCATTACCTACACTGTACATATTCTACCTCCTAATTACAGTGTACCTCTAGCAGCCTTTGCTTCCACTGTTTATTTAATATTAATTACCTTCGCTTTACCTTTGGAACCTTTTGCTCTCAATCTACCTACTGTTCACAAAACATTCACTAAATATATTACTTTCCTGTACCTGCAGTACTTGCAACCTTCGTGTGCATTTTGCTTTCACTGTACCAGTTATGCATATTTCACTCTACAACATGCACCTTTTATAATTACTATTCCAATTACTTTCATTATAATTGCAGTACCTATTACTGTCACTATTCATATTGCACCTATTAGCTTGATTGTACCTGTTGTACCACTTAGTTTTGAATGTTAATTCTGTACTCATTATATTCACTGTAGTTCTTGCCTTTACTTCTCACCCTTTACGACACTTATATATCCCTTACACTCCTCTTCTTAGTTATTTAATGCCCGCAATGCACAGCATATTAGGGGCTTTTGGCATGTACATCTCATTTATACCTATGTATCATGTCTACCTATGTATCATTGTACCATGTCTAAATAAATATTATTATTATTATTTCTATTAGTATTATTATTATTATTATTATTTATACTCTTCCTCTTCAATAGATAACTTAGCTTAGTGAACATAGTTATGTCTGAAATTTTAATTCTTGCCCAGCGCGCTCTCTAATAACTCAGACCAATTTTCGAGCCTGAGCTTTAAACAAGACGGTTAATACAATATAGAACAGCAGTAGTTAGTGTTTACACAGAGACCGAGCAGTATTGCAGGCCAGCAAACTGCATAATACTGTTCTATAATACTTCTCAACTGGAAACAGTTGTTTGTATTACTAGATTTAGAAGAAATATATTTTCCAATCTATTTTCATTTGTTTTAACTTTGGTTCTGGATACAAACAACTGTCTAAAATTCTCATTTTCCTTTGCTTATGGGAATGTGCATTTCTCATACATATAATTTTCTCCAGAGTTCCCATCCTCCTCCTCTCCCACCATCATCTCTGCGTCCATTAACTCCTCCACCTTCTCCTTCACAACCAATGCTTCCTCCTTCTTAATTCCTACTGCTGCACCTTCTCTTCCTCATGCTTCTCCCCATTATCCTCCTCCTATGCATCTTCCTCCTTTCCTTCTGTCACCTTATTCTTCTCTTCCGTCTCCTTCCTCTCTTCTCCACATAATATTCTTCCTTCTGCTCCTGTTACTATTGCTGTTGCTTAGGCTCTTCCTACTCATCCTCGTCCTCGTCCTCCTCCAAATTGATTGGAACAGAAGTCAAGAACATAGGAAACAGGAAGAGGAACAAATTCTAATTCTGCTAAACATATCTACGCCTTTAAGTCTATCCTGCAAAAGTATAAAAAATATAACTAGAAAAAAGAGTGGTAATTATGCTCATCCACTTTCTCCTGAAAAACCTGATGACCTCATAAATAACAGGGCCAGAACATCCAGGCATGAAAATCCCATCACATACAAGAACAAGCCTAGAGATTGAAATTAATACATTTCAAAAGCCAAAATATTGATGAGAGCAACTTACTCTTCACTAAGCGTGAGAAAAACATTGCCTTGAAGGTCGCCAACATCTCTTGGAGAGGATGATTCTGTGTCACAAAGCTACTGGAGTTCTATGACAAGGTGACAACAGTAAGACAAGAGAGAGAGAGGTGGGTAGATTGCGTTTTCTTGGACAGTAAGGAGGCTTTTGACACAGTTCCCCACAAGAAATTAGTGAAAAAGCTGGAGGACCAGTCAGAGATAACAGGGAAGGCACTGCAATGGATCAGGGAATTCCTGTCACGAAGACAACAACGAGTCATGGTACGTGGCGAGGTGTCAGTGGGAGCCTGTGAATAGTGGGGTTGCACAGGGGTCACTCCTAGGACTGACGGCAGGAATAGACTCAGAAGTGTCCCTGTTTTGCAGATGATGTGAAGCTGATGAGAAGAATTCAATCGGACGAGGACCAGGCAGAACTATAAAGGAATCTGGACAGGCTGCATGCCTGGTCTAGCAACTGGCTACTAGAGTTCAACCCCACCAAGTGAAAAGTCATGAAGAATGGTGAAGATCAAAGAAGACAGCAGAAGGAGTACAGTCTAGGAAGCCAGAGACTACAAACCTCACTCAAGGAAAAGGGGTGAGTATAACACTGGGAATATCTCCTGAGGCGCACATCATCCAAATAACTGCTGCCGCATATAGGCGACTAGCAAACCTAAGAACAGTATTCAGACATCTCAATAAGGAATCGTTATGGACCCTGTACACTGTGTACATTAGGCCCATATTGGAATATGCAGCACTAGTTTGGAATCCACACCTAGCCAACCACATAAGGAAATAGAGAAAGTGCAAATGTTTGCAACAAAGACAAGTTCCGAAGGTAAGAGGCATGTCCTTCGAGAAGAGGTTAAGGGAAATCGACCTGACGACACTGGAGGACAGGAGAGATACGGGAAGATATGATAATGATAGGATTCGACAAGGTGGGCAGAGACAGGATTTTCCAGAGATGGAACACAGCAACAATGGTTCACAGTTGGAAGTTGAAAACTCAGATCAGTCACAGGGATGTTAAGAAGTATTTCTTCAGTCAAAGAGTTGTCAGGAAGTGGAATAGTCAAGGAAGTGATGTAGTGGAGGCAGGAACCATTGTCGTGTAGGGTTCTTGACGATGGATTTGGTAATAAACACAAACGTAGTTGGATGGTAACTGGCATATTGGTGAAAATGGGAGTACACTCAGAGCCTGTGTCGCCTTGCCTGTCTAATCTGTTTGCTCTTTAGACTAGGACTGCCACTCCTGTGGGCGAGGGGCGCTCATATTCAAAGGTTGACCTCTGACATTGCTTAGGTCAGCAGGAAAGGCTAGTAATGGACAGTGATCACGTGAAAGGCTTGTGACTAAACTAACGGTTGGTAAGTTACAATTACTACTACTGAACATAAGTACTACTACTGACAGCACGTTCATGTTATGTATATAGCATCTCGAATACAGCTAATACAAACTAGAGGCGACAGGCGTACGGCTCTGGGCTGATTCAATACAATGTCAAAGTACACAACAGTTGAACATTATAACTATACATAAGAATATTATCGGGATTTAAGTCAATATAATGGATCTTATTGTAATGCATTACTAAGTATGATATATCACAATTCATAGGAATTAATAGGCTCAACGTCGGATTATTACAATAAAAGAAATAAAAAATGATTTGATCGATCGATCTGTATTCATGTGATCTACGATTCTGAGGAAATATATTTACAAAGAAGGAAGTGATTAAGAGACAAGGTTGATTCGGTGCACTCAAATCTAGTACTATTAAATCTCAGAATTCAGAGAGAACGTGAATACAAAAAAGAATTTCTTGAATAATGCTAAGTTGATATTGTAGCACACAGTTGAAATACAATTTAAACTATATTATTCATCTATACAGGTTAATTACATTTAACCCCAACTCTGCTAGGGTGAGATTGACATATGCTGAATGATTATCATCTCTGGGAGGATCAAACTCTGTTGCAATGGGTAACTCAATTTCTGGTTGAGGAAGATCTAAATTGGTATTCACAAATGATATTTGAAGACTTCTCAAAATTTGTCGTGTACGTAGGGAATAACGACATTCAGGTTGATCATCTGACTGATCATTAGAGGTAGAGGGTACAGCATCAGGAGGATTGTCAGAGTCTGTCTCATTTGTATGGTTGTCAGGGACGTCGTCCTCATCCATACTAACTTCATATGATCTAAATGCGATTCTTTATACTGACCTGTACTGATTTATCTAACCTTATACTTATTGCCATTAATATGTTCAACTACTCGATAAGGACCAACAAACTTCTGGTCGAGCTTAGGCACTGCAGACGTTTTGTTAAAGTTAGTCAGCATAACTCTCAAACCTACTTTAACTTTGGTCGCCAGTAATGGTTTAGCAGAAAGAATAAGAAAGTACTTGATGTCTTGAGAGCCACTGTCAATCCCAATAGTGTAACCTGGGATGAAGTTATACCTGATGTTCAATGTGCAATAAATTCTGCTTACAATACTTCAATAGGTGACACTCCATATTATTCGTTGTACTGTGTCGATAAGCATTTGCCTTATAAGTTGTTATATTCTAATCCAAAACCAACTTACAATCCTGATGATTTCACAGCAACTCATACAAGCCAAGCTCAGGGAATTTTTTTTACTGTAATTTTAGTTAATTGCAAAAGTGAGATGTATTTACTCTTAAGTCAATAAAGAATGTTACTAATAAAATTGTAAATCAATGCAAAAAAGTATATAGAATCACTAAATTGTATGCAATTGGAAGATATTCTGGAAAAACTAATTTTCTAAAAAGAAAATGACACAAAAAAATTAATTTGCAATGGTAACACAACTAAGTGAATTGTAAAACTGAAAAGATTGCACTGAATTATAATTTTAACACTTGTTAGAAATAAACAATGATTAAAATAGAGCACAAAATACTATATAAAAAAATTGAGAGAAATCAATCACTGTAGAACAATAAATTTCACAATGCAAGTAAGTTGGAGAATAAGTCAATGTATCAATAAAAATTATTTTGCACTGGGTACATGTTGCTGGAACGCTTTAACTCTGAATTGCAAATTAGGCAAACAATTTAACTCGATTAGAACAATGAGAACACTTTAAATACGAACACTAAGAGTGAATTTGTTCAAAGAAATATTGAGAAAATAAATGAAGAAGTAAACACTTACGGTCTGCAGAACACAGAAACATCAAGGGATTAATTAGATAATACATATATCTCGACAGGTGTGGCAAAATAATAATGCATCTTGACACAGAAGATATTGAACTATGGACTGTGGAAATTTAAAATAGGTGAGACACTGGATATATAAATAATGGAGCACTGAGTGGCACACAATTAATTAAATTTGTAATTTAGAACAATTGGGAATGGAGCACTGAATTAACTAATGCATATAATTAGTATAAAAAACACAAGGGAAATGCAATGAAAATGAGACAAAGACAAGAAAATAATGATATACAACACTGAAATTTTTGGTAAACACAACACTGAAATAACAAAGTAAAAAATAATAAGTGAGCATTTCACTGGGTAACTGAAAAAATATTTAAAATAATTATTATACTGCACACAAGTCACAGAATATATGTGGACACAAGAAATAAATACTTACTTCAGGTGTAGAGAATTATACAAAAGAACATAGATATGAAATGAGACACAAAATGAATGAGAACACTGGAAAAAGTATTGGAAATTAATGTACAAGAAAAACACTGAAGACACAAGTCTCTGAATGTCACTAGGAAATTCACTGTAGAAATGTCTGACACACGCAACTGTATGTAACATAAAATTTTCTCTACTCTTGATTGGAGTCTAGAAGCAGCGGTAGAGGTAAGGGGAAGAAGATTGTGGTTGCTGGTAGCTAGCTGGCGGCGACAACAACTTCCTCTCTCGACGAGTGGTGGAGGGTCGGTGAGGCTTTGAGTGGTGGCAGAGCGCTGCGGGAATCATGTCAGGGCACGCTGCTGGCACCCACACTACTAGGCTTGAAAATCCCAGGTGGCTTAAGCCACAATATGTCACAGGGATGGTGAATACCACTCTTATTAGTGTCCAACTGGTAGCACAAAGCGATATTGGAGACAATACTTCAAAGAGGAACTGGCTTGGCATACTTCTGGCTTGGCTGAAGAAGTAGCTGGTTTAAGCCCTCGAGACTGGCTGAGACTTGAATGCTTGTAACGATGCACACAGCATGAACGAGCAGGTTGGATGACTAAAGAGATAGGCTGGATGACAGGCTGGCAGGCTGGATATTGAGGCTCTATCCCATAGACTGTCTTAACAGGCTGGCTTAATTGCAAAACCCAGATCAACTCATCGGAGGTTTACTTGCAATTATAAGCTAGGAGGCTTGAGAAACGGCTGTACAAACTGGCTCTGCAGGCTGGCGGCGACGGGAGGTAGGTGAGTGGCGGTCGGTTCTTGAGACGCCGGTGGCACTGACAAAGACCTGACGAGATCTTCTTAAATCTGCGTAATTACCCTAATCAATGCCCACAACGCTGCCACCTCTTGTCGTGCGGGATTTTGACGATGGATTTGGTAATAAACACAAACGTAGTTTGATGGTAACTGGTATATTGGTGAAAATGGGAGTACACTCAGAGCCTGAGTCGCCTTGCCTGTCTGCTCTCTGCTCTCTAGACTAGGACTGCCGCTCCTGTGGGCGAGGGGGTGCTCATATTCAAAGGTTGACCTCTGACATTGCTTAGGTCAACAGGAAAGGCTAGTAACGGACAGTGATCACGTGAAAGGCTTGTGAATCAACTAACGGTTGGTAAGTTACAATTACTACTACTGAACATAAGTACTACTACTGACACCATACATAGCTTTTAGAAGAGGTATGATATGGCTCATGGAACAGGAAGAGTGACTGAGTAGCGACCAGTGAAGAGGCGGGCCCAGGAGCTGTGAATCAACCCCTGAAACCACAACTAGGTGAGTATAAACACACACACACACACACACACGCAAATGCACACACAAACACACACACAGCCCTGGTGGCCTGGTGGCTAAAGCTCTCGCTTCACGCACGGAGGGCCCGGGTTACAATTCCCGGCGGGACGAAACCTTTCGAAGTGTTTCCTTACACACACATATACATACAACAGGCCTAGTGTCTAATCGACATGTAACTAGGACAAAATGGTAACTAACAGACACACACACACACACACACACACACACACGGGGCCAGGAGCTGAGTCTCGACCCCTGCAACCACAATTAGGTGAGTACACACACATACTCACACACATGCACACACACACACACACGGGGGCCAGGAGCTATGACTCGACCCCTGCAACCACAACTAGGTGAGTACACACACTGAAAGCAGGAAGTGGGAGAAGCAAGTCACAGCAGCAGCAGAGGCTAAGATACAGAGATTAGAAGAGGAACTGAAAAATCTGAAACAGCCTTAAGAACTAAAAAGCAATGTGGACATGGTATCCGAAACTCCTACCTCAGTCACAAATAAGGGGATTCGAAAACTAACCCAAAAAGTTTTTTCCAGGTGTATAGAACAAAAGTTAGAGATAAGATAGGTCCCCTTAAAAATAATTATGGGTATCTTACTGACAAAGAGAATGAAATGTGCTCTATTTTTAATAATTATTTTCTCTCGGTTTTCACTCAGGAAGACACTAATAATATCCCAAAATTAGGTATTTTAGTGGGCCTGAAGAAGATAAATTATGTAGTATCACAGTCACTAGCGAAATGGTTATCAAACAGATAGACCGTTTGAAGCAAAATAAATCGCCAGGCCCTGATGAGCTTTTTTCAAGGGTTCCTAAGGAATGCAAAATTGAACTCTGTGAACCCTTAACTAACATTTTTAACCTATCTCTTCAAACAGGTGTAGTGTCTGATACGTGGAAGATGGCTAATGTAATTCCTATTTTTATAGCAGGGGACAAGTCGTTACCATAAATTAAATAAGTCTAACTTAATTTTGGCAAATTATTAGAGTCGATTATAGCTGATAACATAAGAAGCCATCTCGATGGGGATTTTGATTAATGATATAACATGGATTCACCAGGGCCGTTCCTGCCTAACTAATTTATTAACTTTTTTCAGTAAGGTTTTGAGGCAGTTGATCATGATAAAGAATTCGATATTTTTATTTATTTTTGTAAGGCTTTTGATGAGTACCACATCAAACTGAAGAAAGTGGCTGCTCACGGCATTGGAGGAAAATGTTTTCATGGATCGAGTCTGGCTCCCCCCCCCCCCCCCCCCCCCCCCCCCCCCCCCCCCCCCCCCCCCCGGGGGGGGGGGGGGGGGGGGGGGGGGGGGGGGGGGGGGGGGGGGGGGGGGGGGGGGGGGGGGGGGGGGTTTCTGTTTGAATGATAGGAGTAGGGGACAGGGTTTGCTTTCCTGGGGCTGGGATGGAGGATATTTTTAGCCGTCTGGAAAAAAAAAAAACATCATGAGAGGTAATGGGAACAATCCTATTATCTGTCTCAGTGCCCGGGGCAAGTGTTGGGAGACGTAGGAGTGAGGACCTGACAGCAGGTTTAGGTCAGCAATAGACATAATTAGGGAAGGGTGGGAACCCTGTCATATGTGGTATTTTTAAGGGAGGTTGGGAAAAGAATGGCT
>WNWK01027480.1:0-26256 GCA_009830355.1 Cherax destructor
AGAGAGAGATAGAGAGAGAGAGAGTATAGAGAAAAGAGAGAGAGATATAGAGAGAGAGAGATATAGAGAGAGAGAGATATAGAGAGAGAGAGAGATATAGAGAGAGAGAGAGTATAGAGAGAGAGAGATATAGAGAGAGAGAGAGATATAGAGAGAGAGAGAGATATAGAGAGAGAGAGAGATATAGAGAGAGAGAGATATAGAGAGAGAGAGAGAGATAAGAGAGAGATATAGAGAGAAGAGAGAGATATAGAGAGAGAGAGAGATATAGAGAGAGAGAGAGATAGAGAGAGAGAGATATAGAGAAGAGAGAGAGATAGAGAGAGAGAGATAGAGAGATATAGAGAGAGAGAGAGAGATATAGAGAGAGAAGAGATATAGAGAGATATAGAGAGAGAATATAGAGAGAGATAGAATATAGAGAGATAAGAGAGATATAGAGAGAAGAGAGATATAGAGAGAGAGAATAGAATATAGAGAGAGAATATAGAGAGATATAAGAAGAGAGAATATAGAGAGAAAAAGATATAGAGAAGAATATAGAGAGATATAGAGAGATATAGAGAAAAGATATAGAGAGAAGTATAGAGAGATATAGATAGAGAGATATAGAGAGAGATATAGATAGATAGATATAGATAGATAGATATAGATAGATATAGAGAGATATAGATAGATGATATAGATAGATAGAGATATAGATAGAGATATAGAGATAGATATAGATAGATGAGATATAGATAGATGATATAGATAGAAGATATAGATAGATAGATATAGAGAGATAGATATAGAAGAAGATATAGAAGATAGATATAGATAGAGATATAGATAGAAGATATAGATAGATAGATATAGATAGAAGATATAGATAGATAGATATAGAAGAGATATAGATAGATAGAATAGATAGATAGATATAGAAGATAGATATAGATAGATAGATATAGAAGATAGATATAGAATATGATAGATATAGATAGATGATATAGATAGATAGAGATATAAAAGATAGATATAGATAGATAGATATAGATAGATAGATATAGATAGAGATATAGATAGAAGATATAGATAGAGATATAGATAGAGATATAGAGAGATAGAAGAGATAGAAGATAGTAGATAGATAGATGATAGATAGATAGAGTATAGATAGATAGATATAGATAGATAGATATAGATAGATAGATATAGATAGATAGATATAGATAGATAGATATAGATAGATATATGAGAGGAAGGAAGGAACAAAGGAAGCTAGGAAGGTAGGTATGAAGGAAAGGAAGGAGGTTGTGGAGAAGAAGACATGGGTCCCCTTTTGTGTTGACAGGTTGAGAGCAGTGTGGGGTGGTGAGTGATGGTATAATATGTCATTTTGACAGCTGCCTTACCCTGACTCAGCAAATTTAGATGTACACACACACAGCTTGGAGCTTTGAAGTGCAAATTGCAGTTGATGGAAAGTGTCTAGTCATTATATATGTGTATATATATTATAGAACAATAGTAATAAACAAATTTTTTTTATTGTTGGTTGGTGTAAACAAGTTTTGTAAACAATATAATGATACTAATGTTTGTGCGATTATTGTGTTGCATACAACGAGTGTATATATATACATTGCACCTTACTTTGGTCTCACAGGCCACATAAGTTATGTAAAAAAATAAAATAGTGAAAAAACAAGAAACCTACGAAAGGAAGTAAACCAAAGTTTACCGGGTGAGCGGCATTCGCTGCTGTTGCCATACGCGGCTCATTTTTTGCCAACTTTACGCCTCTATATCTCGGTAAATACTGATCGCAAATTTTTTTTGGGGGGGGATTTAAACAATCAGAAAAATAATCTTAACATTTTGATAAGAAATTTTTTTTTTTTTTTTTTTTTTAATATTTCCTGACATAGAATGAGTTTCAGAGAGGGGCCTCCGACAGTCAAAGGGTTAATATAGTGTTTGTAGTTGTTTCTTGGTTAATATAGTGTTTGTAGTTGTTTCTTGGTTAATATAGTGTTTGTAGTTGTTTCTTGGTTAATATAGTGTTTGTAGTTGTTTCTTGGTTAATATAGTGTTTGTAGTTGTTTCTTGGTTAATATAATGTTTGTAGTTGTTTCTTGGTTAATATAGTGTTTGTAGTTGTTTCTTGGTTAATATAGTGTTTGTAGTTGTTTCTTGGTTAATATAGTGTTTGTAGTTGTTTCTTGGTTAATATAGTGTTTGTAGTTGTTTCTTGGTTAATATAGTGTTTGTAGTTGTTTCTTGGTTAATATAGTGTTTGTAGTTGTTTCTTGGTTAATATAGTGTTTGTAGTTGTTTCTTGGTTAATATAATGTTTGTAGTTGTTTCTAATATATGTTTGTAGTTGTTTCTGTTAATATAGTGTTTGTAGTTGTTTCTTGGTTAATATAATGTTTGTAGTTGTTTCTTGGTTAATATAATGTTTGTAGTTGTTTCTTGGTTAATATAGTGTTTGTAGTTGTTTCTTGGTTAATATAGTGTTTGTAGTTGTTTCTTGGTTAATATAGTGTTTGTAGTTGTTTCTTGGTTAATATAATGTTTGTAGTTGTTTCTTGGTTAATATAGTGTTTGTAGTTGTTTCTTGGTTAATATAGTGTTTGTAGTTGTTTCTTGGTTAATATAGTGTTTGTAGTTGTTTCTTGGTTAATATAGTGTTTGTAGTTGTTTCTTGGTTAATATAGTGTTTGTAGTTGTTTCTTGGTTAATATAGTGTTTGTAGTTGTTTCTTGGTTAATATAATGTTTGTAGTTGTTTCTTGGTTAATATAGTGTTTGTAGTTGTTTCTTGGTTAATATAGTGTTTGTAGTTGTTTCTTGGTTAATATAGTGTTTGTAGTTGTTTCTTGGTTAATATAGTGTCTGTAGTTGTTTCTTGGTTAATATAGTGTTTGTAGTTGTTTCTTGGTTAATATAGTTTGTAGTTGTTCTGTTAATATATGTTTGTAGTTGGTTTCTTGGTTAATATAATGTTTGTATTGTTTCTTTAATATAGTGTTTGTAGATTGTTTCTTGGTAATAAAGTTTGTAGTTGTTTCTGGTTAAATAATTTTTTTGTTTCTTTTAATATAATGTTTGTAGTTTTTTTTTAATAAGTGTTTGTATTGTTTGTTAATAAGTGTTTGTAGTTGTTTCTGTTAATATAGTTTTGTGTTGTTTTTGGTTAATATAAAGTTTGTAGTTGTTCTTGGTTAATATAGTGTTTGTAGTTGTTTCCTTGTTAATATAGGTTTGTAGTTGTTTCTGTTAATATAGGTTTGTAGTTGTTTCTTGGTTAATATAGTGTTTGTAGTTGTTTCTTGGTTAATATAGTGTTTGTAGTTGTTTCTTGGTTAATATAATGTTTGTAGTTGTTTCTTGGTTAATATAATGTCTGTAGTTGTTTCTTGGTTAATATAATGTTTGTAGTTGTTTCTTGGTTAACCCTTTCAGAGTCCAAGCTGTAAATCTATGCATTGTCCACAGGGTCCAAGAATTTTCCAAATTTTATTTTTTATTTTTTCTTATGAAATGGTAGAGAATCTTTTTCTAAAGGTAATAAACCAAGAAGTACGAAATTTGGTGGAAAACTGATGAAATTACACTATCGCAAATTTTACTGTCAGTGATATTTAGATTTCAGCGATTTTGCCTAATTTGACTCCTATTTTAGGCCAATTACTTTATTCCAGTTGACCAAATTCTTAGCTATTTCGTTAGTATTACTTCTATTTTATTGATTGAGCACAAGAAACTGCCCAATCAACTTTTTCAAGTAGCCAATAAAGTGATCAAAAATTGGTAATTTTGCCAATTTCACACAAAGTTCAAAATATTCCAATTTCAATACAGTGTCCAGAATAAACAATGCAGGCATTCCTGGCACTAAAATAACATTTCCTCTGTTTATTAGTTATGTTTCCAGGCTTTACACTTGAATTCCATTTTTATTTTTTATTTACATAAAGAATTTTTATTCACACCAAAAAATAGATGAATTACTCTTATGCAATATTTTAATGATTGTATAAACACTATCAGTGCATTTGTAAACATATATTAGACCCACCAGTTGACGTGTATTGGTCGCGTGATGTGATTTGTTTACTCTTGAAAATCAAACATTTCTGCTACTTTGAGCTCAATTAGAAGCTATTTTCGGTACTAAAACCAATCAAAATCATCTCTATTTCTGTAATATATCTTCCATTCTATCAAATAAGACCAAGAAACCATGAATACAACCGTAAAAAGCACATGAAAATACACCTCAAAGTTGCTGTTTTACTAAAAAAGTAGCAGTTTTTTTTTCCTCATTATGCACTGTGTGCTTCAGGATTTACTTTATATGATGCACACTTACCAAATAGATGCATTCTCTCATATCTAGGCCCAAATTTACCGATCACAGCTTATCTGAGTGAGCTGAGCTCATGGCGTAGATCTACGGTTTGGCCCCTATGGGCAATACGTAGATCTACGGCTTGGACCCTCAAAGGGTTAATATAGTGTTTGTAGTTTCATGGTTATTATAATGTTTGTAGTTGTTTCTTGGTTAATATAATGTTTGTAGTTGTTTCTTGGTTAATACAGTGGTACCTCGACTTACGATGGTCCCCAAACACACCCTTTTATGTAAGTTTATTTTTTTAAATGCTTTTGTAAGTGTACTTTTAGGGGTCTAAACAGACTAGTCTATTTTACATTATTTCTTAAGGAGATAAATTCGTTTGGTAATGGCACTTGAACAGCATTCTGGAATGAAAAAATATCGTAAGTCGAGGTACCACTGTATAATGTTTGTAGTTGTTTCATGGTTAATATAGTGTTTTTAGTTGTTTCTTGGTTAACCCTTTCAGGGTCGGTGCCATACTAGTACATTTTACGAGCAGGGGTTGGTGCTGTACTAGTACGCGTAAATTCTAGCGGCCTCAAATTAAGCGGGAAACGGCTGGTAGGCCTACATATGAAAAAATGGGTCTGTGTGGTCAGTGTGTGCAGTATAAAAAAAAATCCTGCAGCACACACTGCATAATGAGAAAAAAAAAACTCTGACAGTTTTTTTTGTTTAAAACAGCGACTTTGCAGTCTATTTTCGTATGGTATTTATGTATTGATGTATTCTCGTTTTCTTGGTCTCATTTGATATAATGGAAGATATATTACAGAAATAGAGATGATTTTGATTGGTTTGACAATGACAAGTATGTACCTTGAAATGGAGCTCAAAGTAGCGAAAATGTTCGATTTTAGCCGATGTTCAAGAGTAAACATATCACACCATGTGTCCAATACACATCAACTGGCGAGTTTAATAATCTTGTACAAGTGCGCTGATATTATTTATACCATTTTTACAATGATGCAGTTGTATACATAACAGTAAATCTTCTATTTTTTGTGAGAATAAAAATTCAAAATGGAAAGCAAAAGTAATGTAAGAGGGGCCTGGAGACCTGACTAATGAACAGATAAGATGTTATTTTAGTGCCAGGAATGTCTGCCTTGTTTATTCTGGACACTATTTTGAAATTGGCATCGTTTGAAATTTGTGTGAAATTGACAAAATTGCCATTTTCTGACCACTATTTTGGGTAGTTGAAATTGGTAAATAGGCGGTTTCTCGTACTCAATCGATAGAAGAAATGGAGTTCTAGCGAAATAGCTATGATTTTAGTGGACTGAAACATTGGAATTGGCCAAAAATAGGGCTCAAAGTGGGCGAAATCGCCGATGCGTAAACATCTTCGAGACCAGTAACTTCGCGAGAGCATAATTCCGTAAGTTTTCATTCAAATTTCATACTTTTGGTGTCGTTATGATCGGAAAAAAATTCTCTATCATTTCATAAGAAAAAAATATTTTTTTTTTCCCAAAAAAATTTCGACCCTGAGAACGTGTTTCCGAGAAGGCCTGTCGACCCCCAAAGGGTTAATATAGTGTTTGTAGTTGTTTCTTGGTTAATATAATGTTTGTAGTTGTTTCTTGGTTAATATAATGTTTGTAGTTGTTTCTTGGTTAATATAATGTTTGTAGCTGTTTCTTGGTTAATATAATGTTTGTAGTTGTTTCTTGGTTAATATAATGTTTGTAGTTTTCTTGGTTAATATAATGTTTGTAGTTGTTTCTTGGTTAATATAATGTTTGTAGTTGTTTCTTGGTTAATATAATGTTTGTAGTTGTTTCTTGGTTAATATAATGTTTGTAGTTGTTTCTAGGTTAATATAGTGTTTGTAGTTGTTTCTTGGTTAATATAGTGTTTGTAGTTGTTTCTTGGTTAATATAATGTTTGTAGTTGTTTCTTGGTTAATATAATGTTTGTAGTTGTTTCTTGGTTAATATAATGTTTGTAGTTTTCTTGGTTAATATAATGTTTGTAGTTGTTTCTTGGTTAATATAGTGTTTGTAGTTGTTTCTTGGTTAATATAATGTTTGTAGTTGTTTCTTGGTTAATATAATGTTTGTAGTTGTTTCTTAGTTAATATAGTGTTTGTAGTTGTTTCTTGGTTAATATAATGTTTGTAGTTGTTTCTTGGTTAATATAATGTTTGTAGTTGTTTCTTGGTTAATATAATGTTTGTGGTTGTTTCTAGGTTAATATAATGTTTGTAGTTGTTTCTTGGTTAATATAGTGTTTGTAGTTGTTTCTTGGTTAATATAGTGTTTGTAGTTGTTTCATGGTTAATATAGTGTTTGTAGTTGTTTCTTGGTTAATATAATGTTTGTAGTTGTTTCTTGGTTAATATAATGTTTGTACAGTGGTACCTCGAGTTACGATGGTCCCCAAAATCGCCTTTTTATGTAAGTTTATTTTTTTAAATGCTTTTGTAAGTATATTTTTGGGGGTGTAAAAGGACTAGTCTATTTTACATTATTCCTTATGGGGATAAATTCGTTTGGTAATGGCACTTGAACAGCATTCTCGAACGAAAAAATATCGTAACTCGAGGTACCGCTGTAGTTGTTTCCTGGTTAATATAATGTTTGTAGTTGTTTCTTGATTAATATAGTGTTTGTAGTTGTTTCTTGGTTAATATAATGTTTGTAGTTGTTTCTTGGTTAATATAGTGTTTGTAGTTGTTTCTTGGTTAATATAGTGTTTGTAGTTGTTTCTTGGTTAATATAGTGTTTGTAGTTGTTTCTTGGTTAATATAATGTTTGTAGTTGTTTCTTGGTTAATATAATGTCTAGTTGTTTCTTGGTTAATATAATGTTTGTGGTTGTTTCTAGGTTAATATAATGTTTGTAGTTGTTTTATGATTAATATAATGTTTGTAGTTGTTTCTTGGTTAATACAGTGGACCCCCGAGTTTCGTAAACCCCGGAAATCGTACATTTATGTAAGTATAATATTGTAAGTGCTTGTGGAAAAGTATTTTTGGGGGTCTGAAATAGACTAACCTACGTGAAATTTTTTCGTAAGGGGGTAAATTCGTTCGGTAATGGCACTTGAGCAGACTTCAGGAGTGAAGTTTTTACGAAACTCGGGGGTCCACTGTATAATGTTTGTAGTTGTTTCTTGGTTAATATAATGTTTGTAGTTGTTTCTTGGTTAATATAGTGTTTGTAGTTTCATGTTAATATAATATAATATTTGGTGGACCTGACTTAACTCAGTGAAGACGTGTCTTGAGTGCTCTCTGTGAATCTGAAGATGATGTCCTCTCCAGCTACTCTACCAGCAGCTAAAGGAAGAACTGAGGGTAGCTAAGCTTGAGATACAGCGACTGACTGAGGAAAACAAGATTATTCGTAGTAATCCTCTTGTTGTGAATCCTCAAGAAAGGAACCTGGACAGTGGCTGGAATGCATGGGAAAAAGTTAAGGATCAAGAAGACGGGTGGAGAGGTAGAAACAACGAAGACCCAGGAGAATGTTGTGGAAACATCGAACCCATTCTCCGTCCTACCCGATGAATGTGAGTTGACTATGTACTAGGATCATCACCACGAACGACACAAAGGAAGGTAAGAACATTGTTCTTGTTGGGGATAGCCAGATTAGGTACATGGATAGGGCCTTCTGCTTGAAAGATAGAAGTATGAGACAGAGGGTTTGTTTTCCTGGGGCTGGGATGGAGGATATTGTTAGCTGTCTGGACGACATCATGAGAGGTAATGGGAGCAATCCTATTATCTGTCTCAGTGCTGGAGGCAATGATGTTGGCAGACATAGGAGTGAGGACCTGACTAGCAGGTATAGGTCAGCAATAGACATAATTAGGAAGAAGGGTGGGAACCCTGTCATATGTGGTATTTTGCCAAGGAGAGGAGTTGGAAATGAATGGCTGTCCAGGGCAATTGGTGTCAATTGCTGGCTGGACAAATACTGTAAGAAAAATGCCGTAACATTCATTGACAACTGGGACCTCTTCTATGGTAGAAATGACATGTATGCCAGGGATGGGGTTCACTTATCCAGGTCTGGGGTGGGGGCACTGGCAACTGCAGTGGAGGGAGCTGTTAGTGCTTTAAACTAGAAAAAGTTAGTGGTATGGGTTTTGGGGGAAAAACAGTTAAATCCCAGTGTAGTAATATTATGAGTTCTAGGGGAACTATTAATAGGCAGAATAAGGTGGATACTGGAAAGCCAGTGGCACTTGGTGACAAGGACAGTAATAGGTATAGTGGAAAAACAGAAATGAGCAGGAAGGGTAAAGAGAAAGGAGGGTCTTTAAATGTATATTACACCAATAGTCGTAGTGCTAAGAATAAGATGGATGAGTTGAGATTAGTTGCTAGTGCGGGTAATATTGATGTTTTTGCAATAACTGAGACATGGTTTAATATGAAAACTCGGGATATGCCTGCTGAATGTCACATCCAGGGTTTTAAATTGTTCCAAGTAGACAGAAGTATCGGGAAGGGGGGTGGGGTGGCACTCTATGTCCGTGATCATTTAAATTGTTGCATAAAAACGGGTATAAAGTCTGAAATAATACATACAGAGTCTGTCTGGATAGAATTTTCAGAGGGGTGTGAAAAATTGATTTTAGGAGTGATATATCGTCCTCCAAATTTAGAAAGGGAACAAGGGAGACTACTCTGGGAGGAAATTGTTAAGGCCACAAGGCACAATAACGTAGTAATTCTAGGGGACTTTAACTTTAGTCAAATTGATTGGAACCTTCCCATCAACCTTCCCATCAATTCTCAAAATAGCTAGGGTCACCCCGATCCACAAAGGAGGTGACCAAACTGACTTGAACAATTATAGACCAATCTCAAATTTACCACTGCTTTCTAAAATCTTCGAAAAATTAATTCATAAACAGATCTATTCCTACCTCGTCTCACACAATGTACTAAACCCCTGTCAATTTGGATTCAGGACCAACAAGAGCACAAACGATGCTATAACACACATGTTAGAGTTAATATACACCGCACTTGAGAAGAAAGAAGTTCCGCTGGGAATCTTCATAGACCTACGCAAAGCATTTGATACAGTCGACCATGATTTATTGCTCACAAAATTAGCGCACTATGGTATTAGGGGCACCCCTCAACTACCTAAAGTCGTACCTTAGCAACAGAAGCCAGTACGTGAACACAAATGGAGAGAACTCTTCCACACAACAAATTACAGTCGGTGTCCTCAAGGTAGTGTCCTGGGGCCACTCCTATTCCTCATTTACATAAATGACCTACCGAATGCATCACAACTACTCAAACCCATTTTGTTTGCAGATGACACAACATATGTCTTCTCTCACCCAAATCCAGTCGTACTAGCCAACACAGTTAATGCCGAATTACAGAAAATATCAACATGGATGATGACAAATAAGCTTACTCTCAATACAGACAAGACCTACTACATTCAGTTTGGAAACAAAGCTACAAATGTTCCACTTAACATAACGCTAAATGGTTCACCCATCACAAGGCTCACAGAGGGAAAATTCCTAGGAATCCACCTTGACAGTAGTCTTAAATTCCAAACACACATACAACAAATTTCCAAGAAAATCTCAAGGACAGTAGGTATATTATCTAAGATACGCTATTATGTGCCTCAACCAGCTCTCATTGCACTATATCATTCTCTTATCTACCCTTATCTCACCTATGGAATCTGTGCATGGGGCTCAACAACATTAAATCACCTTAGACCACTCATAACCCAGCAAAAGGCTGCAGTCAGGATGATAACAAATTCCCACTCTAGACAGCATACTCCACCTATATTCAGAACCTTAAAACTACTCACTATAAAAAATATTCATACCTATTCATGTGCCTTCTACATACATAAAACTCTACATGCTAATATCAACCCTGCGCTCAGAATTCTCCTCAACAACTTTAATAGGTCCCACGAACATGACACAAGACACAGATCACTATTTGACATACCCCGAGTCCATACTAACCAATGTAAAAATTCTATGCACATAAAGGGCCCCAGAATCTGGAATTCATTACCAGTAAATATCAAGTTAACCTTGTCGGAAAATCAATTCAAGACTCTTCTCAAAAATCACCTACTCACCCTATACTAAATACTCAAACTGTAACAAACTTCCAAACCCAATATTATTTTACTTAAGATGATCCCAATTTGATATGTTCATCCTCCTTAACACTTGTTGCAATTTCATATCATCATATTGTCATTTAAAATCTTATAGTATCATCATTTTCTTAATTTGAAATAAAATATATATCTAGAAGAAACTCTAAAAACTATTTCTAGTATTGTTATTATACTAGTATAGCATCAACATACTGTAATTTGAAATAAATTCTACAACTAGATTAAACTCAACCAATTTCTCTTGTATTGTCTTTTAATAGTATGTATAACCATTTAATAATTTAAATAATACAGAACTAGAATAAACTCAATCAATTTCTTTAGCATTAAGTACTTAGTGAATAAGTCTCTAGAATAAACTGCCCCTAATGCCATGGCATGCCAGTAGCTCTCCTTGCATTACAGTTTTATAATTGTTTTATAATTGTAACTACCAATAACATTGTACACTTGTAACATGCATTGAAATAAAAATTATTATTATTATTATTATTATTATTATTATTATTATATCTCTTGACAGGGAATTTAGAATCTAACGACTTTTTAGAAGTAGTTCAGGATTGTTTTTTAAAGCAGTTTGTGACAGAACCTACAAGGGGAAATAACATACTTGATTTGGTTCTGGCAAACAAGGAATCCCTCGTTAACAATTTAGAAATTACAGAGGAACTCGGCACAAGCGACCACAAGTCAATTACCTTCAGCACTGAATGGATGTATGATAGTAGGGATAATTTAGTAACAGTCCCAGACTTTTGCTTAGCAGATTATAATGGTCTTAGAGAACACTTATCAACTATGGACTGGGGTAACGAAGAGAGCTATCAATATGACAACTTTCTTAACACTATACAGGCAGCCCAAAGAACATTTATCCCGTATAAAGAAATTAGGTCAAGTAGAAATGACCCAAAATGGATGAATAATAGGCACAAATATCTTTTAGGGCACAAGAAAGGAATTTATAGGCACATAAATAGAGGGGAGGGTCATCTTAAAAATCAGTATACAGTGGTCCCTCGGTTTTCGCCGAAAATTCGTTCCAGAATGCTGCTCAAGTGCCATTACCAAACGAATTTACTTCCTTAAGAAATAATGTCACGTAGGTTAGTCTATTTCAGACCCCCAAAAATACACTTGCAACAGCACTTACGAAAATACACTTACATAAATGTTCGAGTTTGGAGATGCACGAAAACTGAGGGACCACTGTACTGATATTAAGAGGGACGTTAAAAAGGGTATAAGAAAAGCTAAACGGGACTATGAAATTAAAGTTGCTAGGAATTCAAAAACTAACCCAAAAAGTTTTTTCCAGGTTTATAGAACAAAAGTTAGGGATAAGATAGGTCCCCTTAAAAATATCTCTGGGCATCTTACTGACAAGGAGAATGATATGTGTACTATTTTTAATAATTATTTTCTCTCGGTTTTCACACAGGAAGACACTAATAATATCCCAGTAATTAATTTTTATAGTGTCCCTGAAGAAGATAAATTATGTAATATCAACGTCACTAGCGAAATGGTTATGAAAAAAGTAGACCGACTGAAACAAAATAAATCGCCGGGTCCTGAGGAGCTTTTTGCAAGGGTTCTTAAGGAATGCAAAATGGAACTCTGTGAACCAATATCTAACATTTTTAATTTATCTCTTCAAACAGGTGTAGTGTCTGATATGTGGAAGATGGCTAATGTAATTCCTATTTTTAAAGCAGGGGACAAGTCACTACCATCAAATTACCGCCCAATAAGCCTGACCTCAATTGTAGGCAAATTACTAGTCAATTATAGCTGATATTATTAGAAGCCATCTAGATAACCATAATTTGATTAATGATACTCAACATGGATTCACGAGGGGCCGTTTCTGCCTATCTAATTTATTGACCTTCTTTAGTAAAGCTTTTGAGGCTATTGATCACGATAAAGAATTCGATATTGTTGTTTTAGATTTTAGTTAGGCTTTTGATAGAGTACCGCACCAGAGACTGTTAAAGAAAGTGGCAGCTCATGGCATTGGGGGAAAAGTGCTGTCATGGATCGAGTCATGGCTCACCAATAGGAAGCAGTGTGTGCATAAATGGGGTTAAATCAGAGTGGGGATCTGTAACAAGTGGTGTTCCACAGGGATCAGTCTTAGGCCCGTTGTTGTTTATAATATACATCAATGACCTTGATGAGGGAATTACTAGTGATATGAGCAAATTCGCCGATAACACGAAGATAGGTAGGATAATTGATTCAAACGTAGATGTCAGGGAACTTCAGGAGGATTTAGACACTCAACCCCTGGTCAGAAAAGTGGCAGATGCAGTTCAATGTAGATAAATGCAAGGTTCTGAAGCTTGGGAGTGTCCATAACCCAAGCACTTATAAGTTAAATAACGTAGAACTTAGCTATACAGATTGCGAAAAGGACTTGGGGGTTATGGTAAGCAGCAACCTTAACCCAAGACAGCAATGCCTAAGCGTACGTAATAAGGCAAACAGATTACTGGGATTTATATCAAGAAGTGTAAGCAACAGAAGTCCAGAGGTTATATTACAGCTTTATACATTGTTAGTAAGGCCTCACCTAGATTACGCAGCTAACTTCTGGTCTCCATATTACAGAATGGATATTAATTCGTTAGAAAACATTCAGCGTAGAATGACTAAATTAATACATAGCATTAGAAATCTTCCGTATGAAGAAAGATTGAAGACCCTAAAATTACATTCACTTGTAAGACGAAGAATGAGGGGAGACATGATCGAGGTATACAAATGGAAAATGGGTATTAACAAAGGGGATATAAATAAGGTCTTGAGGATATCTCTCCAAGAGAGAACCCGCAATAATGGATTCAAATTAGATAAGTTTAGATTTAGAAAGGATATAGGAAAGTATTGGACCATTAACAGAATAGATGGATCATTATCAGAATAGATGGATCATTAACAGAATAAGATGGATCATTAACAGAATCTGTTTGGGTAGAGTTTCTAGAAGGTCAAGAAAAACTGATTCTAGGTGTAATATAAAGACCTCCAGGCTTGGATCATGATAGAGGGAGACTTCTTTGGGACGAAATTGTTAGGGGTTCTAGACACAACAACGTAGTGATAGTAGGGGATTTTAACTTTAGTCAAATTGACTGGACCTCTTTGACCGGTAATCTGGAGTCCAGTGACTTTATGGAAGTAGTTCAGGACTGTTTTCTGAAGCAGTGTGTGACTGAGCCTACCAGAGGTAATAATTTGCTCGACCTAGTCTTGTCAAATAAAGAAACCCTTGTAAATAATCTGGAGATCACTGAAGAGCTTGGAGCTAGTGATCACAAATCCATTACTTTTAATATTACCTGGGAATACGAGAATAGGGATAATACGGTAAAAGTTCCTGATTTTCGTTCTGCCGATTATATTGGACTTAGAGAACACCTGTCTAATCTCGACTGGGGTAATCTAACTAACGATTACGATGGGATCTGCGTTTATGATTTTTTTCTTAATAATGTACAACGTGCACAGAGTATGTTTATTCCCCAGAGAGAATTTAGGTCAAATAATAACGATCCCAAATGGATTAACAGGAGGCTAAAACATCTATTAGGGGAGAAAAGAGGAATTTATAGGCTCATCAAAAGAGATGATGTTAACCTTATTGACCAATATGTTCAGTTGAAAAGAGAAGTAAAAAAGGGGATTAAAAAGGCTAAACGTGACTATGAGATTAAGGTTGCTAATGAATCAAAGACTAATCCAAAAGGGTTCTTTCAAGTGTATAGGACGAAGGTGAGGGAAAAGGTAGGACCTCTGAAAATTGGGAATGGACAGCTGACGGATAACGAACTGGAAATGTGTTCTTTATTTAATGACTATTTTTTGTCAGTCTTTACACAAGACGTAAATGAGATTCCAGAAATTAACAATTATTCAGTTCCTGAAGAATTCAAATTAACTAATATTACTGTCACGAGGGACATGGTTATCAAACAGATAGATAAACTGAAGCAAAATAAGTCCCTGGGACCCGAAGAGTTGTTTTCCAGGGTACTTAAAGAATGCAAGATGGAACTTAGTCAGCCATTAACGAATGTGTTTAATACGTCCATACGTCCATCCTAACTGGTGGTGTGCCAGAGATGTGGAAGATAGCTAATGTAGTTCTTATATTCAAATCAGGGGATAAGTCAATTCCATCAAATTACCGTCCAATAAGCCTCACGTCTATAGTAGGCAAATTATTAGAATGAATTTTTTTTTTTTTTTTTTTTTAACACATCGGCCGATTCCCACCAAGGCAGGGTGGCCCGAAAAAGAAAAACTTAAATCATCATTCACTCCATCACTGTCTTGCCAGAGGGGTGCTTTACACTACAGTTATAAAACTGCAACATTAACACCCCTCCTTCAATTATAGCTGATATTATTAGAAGTCACCTTGAACATAATTTGATTAATGAATCTCAGCATGGGTTCACGAGAGGTCGTTCCTGCCTGACAAATTTACTGACGTTTTTCAATAAAACATTTGAGGCAGTAGACAGTGATAAAGAATATGATATAGTTTACTTGGATTTCAGTAAGGCCTTCGATAGAGTACCTCACAAGAGACTCTTAAGAAAGGTGGCAGCTCATGGTGTAGGAGGTAAAGTTCTAGCATGGGTAGAGGCATGGCTTACCAATAGAAAGCAGAGAGTTTCCATTAATGGGGTCAAATCTGAATGGGGATTAGTCACTAGTGGCGTTCCACAAGGATCAGTTTTAGGACCATTGTTGTTCATAATTTACATAAATGACCTTGATGAAGGAATTGCAAGTGACACGAGTAAATTTGCTGATGATACAAAGATAGGCCGTATAATTCATTCTGAGGAGGATACCAGTGAACTCCAGGAGGATTTGGACAAATTAATGTCTTGGTCTGAAAAGTGGCAGATGAAGTTCAATGTGGACAAGTGTAAGGTGCTAGTCCTTGGTAATGAAAATATCCCTCGAATTTATAAACTAGGTGAAGTAGAGCTTGATCATACAGAATGTGAAAAAGACTTGGGAGTCATGGTAAGCAGAAATCTAAAGCCAAGACAACAGTGCCTAAGTGTGTGCAATAAGGCTAACAGATTACTAGGATTTATTTCAAGAAGTATAAGCAACAGAAGTCCAAAAGTTATTTTACAGCTCTATACATCACTAGTGAGACCTCATTTGGATTATGCAGCTCAGTTTTGGTCTCCTTACTACAGAATGGATATAGATTCGTTGGAGAACATACAGAGAAGAATGACTAAAATGATTTACAGTATAAGAAATCTCCCGTATGAAGATAGACTTAGAGCGTTGAATCTCCACTCTCTGGAGAGACGTAGAATGAGAGGAGATATCATCGAGGTGTACAAGTGGATGATGGGCATAAACAAAGGAGATATTTATAAAATACTGAGGATATCGAACAAAGTAAGAACCAGAAATAACGGATTTAAATTGGATAAATTTAGATTTAGAAAGGACATAGGCAAGTACTGGTTTTTGAACAGAGTTGTAGATGCGTGGAACAATCTTCCGAGTAGGGTGATAGAGGCTAGGACCTTGGGTGGCTTTAAAAAGAGATTGGACAAATATATGAGTGGGAGGGGCTGGGTTTGATTAAGTGTCGTGAGTACGGGAGTAAATTCTTAGGTTTTGATAAGGACCTGCCTTGTATGGGCCAGTAGGCCTTTGCAGTGTTCCTCCATTCTTATGTTCTTATGGAAATAGGGTAGTTGATGAGTGGAACAGTCTGCCTAGTAGGGTTATTGAAGCTAGGACCTTGGGTAGTTTCAAATTTAGGTTGGATAAATTCATGAGCGAGAGGGGTTGGATTTGAGTGGACTTGCACATGAGTAAATAGAATTATCAAAGCTTATTTCTTAGGTAGTGGGATGGATTGTGAAGGACCTGCCTAGTATGGGCCAACAGAACTGCTGTAGTGTTCCTCCTTTCTTATGTTCTTATGTTAATATTATGTTTGTTGTTGTTCATTGAAGAAGCCAGGTATAGATACTCAAAAATCTGGAAAAATGGAATTAATGTACAATTGTTATGGATTCCAACACACATTGGATTACTTCATGATAAGCCAAGTACCCTGAAGGATAATGTAGAATATAACTTTGGTGTCTCATTGTCTAGCATTATGAATAATATTAGGAGAGAAGTAAGTAGATCTATAACCCACTATGATAACATGAATGTAGATAAGTACGTTTATGAAGCAACTTGCATTGTGAACACTGATGTTGTAGTGGCCAGACTTAGTGTTGGTTACAAGTATTGACTGATGTAGTGGCCAGACTGAGGCTTGGTTACAAGTATTGACTGATGTAGTGGCCAGACTGAGGCTTGGTTACAAGTATTGACTGATGTAGTGGCCAGACTGAGGCTTGGTTACAAGTAGTGGTACCTCGAGTTACGAGCTTAATTCATTTCAGAATGCTGTTCGAGTGCCGATACCGAACAAATTTGTTCCCATAAGGAATAATGTAAATTAGATTAATCCATTTCAGACCCCCAAAAATACACTTAGAAAAGCACTTACAGAAATACACTTACATAATTGTTCGAGTTGGGAGCTGCTCGTATGTCGAGGTACCACTGTACTGACTTATGTAGTAGCCAGACTGAGGCTTGGTTGCAAGTATTGACTGATGTAGTGGCCAGACTGAGGCTTGGTTACAAGTACTGACTGATGTTGTAGTGGCCAGGCATATCCTTGGGTACAAGTACTGACTGATGTTGTTGTAGCCAGACTGAGGCTTGGTTACAAGTACAGTGGACCCCCAGTTTACGTACTGCTCCAAACTTGAACAATTATGTAAGTGCACCTTTGGAGGTCTAAAAGGACTAATCTAATTTACATTATTTCTTATGGGAGCAAATTCGTTTGGTAACGGCACTCGAACAGCATTCTGGATCGAATTATGGCCGTTAACCGGGGGTCCACTGTACTTACTGATGTTGTAGTGGCCAGACTGAGGCTTGGTTACAAGTACTTCTAACAGTTTGACAGACACAGATGATAATCAAACCAAATACAAAGTATGTGGCCAGCCCTATGGTCAATATCTTAAACACTGTGTACTTAATTGTCCACTTATTGAGGAATATAGAGATAGTATAATGTATGTGATATTAAGTAAATTTGCTTGTAACAGATGTACTCCTGTAAACCTTTTTGGGGAGGCTTAGTTCCTAGGCCTGTTATGTACCCATATAATCTTGTGCTACCTTCCACAGGATGGATATGAGGTGCACAATAAACTAGCCACTTCGGTGACAAAATCCAAAAAAATTCTTCTTAGTTAATATAATGTTTGTAGTTGTTTCTTGGTTAATATAATGTTAGTATGTTTGAAGTTTTCGTTTTTAATATAATGCTTGTAGTTGTTTCTTGGTTAATGCTTGTAGTTTTTTCTTGGTTAATGCTTGTAGTTGTTTCTTGGTTAATGCTTGTAGTTGTTTCTTGGTTAATATAATTTTTGGATTTATAATAATGGTTATAAAGATTCTTTATTATCAATGTTATTACAGTACAGTAGATATAGATATTGCAGTGGATAAAGATAATATTACAGTACAGTAGATAATGAATTACTCAAATTCTTAAAGTAATGTGTAGTAATTACTTTATTTGTATCTTCAGTTATATTTCAGTAGATATATGAAAATTATATGATTAATATGTTTACTTATATATTAGTAGAAATATAAATGTTACTTATGTTGTTAGAGATGAACATTGTGTTTATTAAATGTTGATGTTTGACAGGTGCCACACTCCTTCGCCTTACACAGCTACACTACACCAACCATCTGTCATTACTGCAAGAAGTTACTTAAAGGTACGTTGATGCTGCAACCATCCATGAGAGGTTACTTAAAGATAAGTTGATGCTGCAGCCATCCATGAGAGGTTACTTAAAGGTAAGTTGATGCTACAACCATCCATGAGAGGTTACTTAAAGGTAAGTTGATGCTGCAGCCATCCACAAGAAGCTACTTAACCCTTTGACTGTTTCGGACGTATATATACGTCTTACGAGCCAATGTTTCGGACGTATTTATACGCCTAAATTCTAGCGGCCTCAAATCAAGCAGGAGAAAGCTGATAGGCCCACATGTGAGAGAATGGGTCTGTGTGGTCAGTGTGCGCAGTATAAAAAAAATCCTGCAGCAAGCAGTACATAATGAGAAAAAAAAAAACTCTGACCGTGTTTTTGAATTAAAATGCCGTCTTTGAGGTGTATTTTCGTATAGTATTTATGGTTGTATTCTCTTTTTCATGGTCTCATTTGATAGAATGGAAAACATATTACAGGAATAGAGATGATTTTGATTAGTTTCATGATATAAACGATCTTGAAATTAAGCTCAAAGTAGCAGAAATGTTCGATTTTTGCCAATGTTCAAAAGTAAACAAATCACACCATGCGTCCAATACACATCAACTGGTGAGTCTAATATTCTTTCACAAGTGCACTGATATTATTTATACAGTTTTTACAATAATACAATAGTCTGCATAACAATAAATCTTCTATTTTTTGTGTGAATAAAAAATCAAAATAGAAAGCAAGAGTAATGTAAGAGGGGCCTAAAGACATGACTAATGAACAGATAACATCTTATTTTAGTGCTAGGGATGTCTGCATTGTTTATTCTGGACCCTATTTTGAAATTGACATCTTTTTTATTTTGCATGAAATTGGCAAAATTGCCATTTTCTGACCACTTTATTGGGTAGTTGAAATCGGTAAATTGGGGATTTCTTGTACTCAATCGATAGAACAAATGGAGTTCTAAAGAAATAGCTATGAGTTTGGTCGACTGTCCCAATGGAATTGGCCTAAAATAGGGCTCAAAGTCTGTGAAATCGCCGATGCGTATATATCACTGACATCGCTAACTTTGCAAGAGCGTAATTCCATACGTTTTCAATCAAATTTCATACTTTTGGTGTCATTACAATCGGGAAAAGATTCTCTATCATTTCATAAGAAAAAATAATTGATTTTTTTTTTCAAAATTTTCCGACATAGAATGACAGTTTCAGAATGGGGCCTCCGACAGTCAAAGGGTTAATCCTTTCACTGTCCAGATCCCCCAAGTTAATATTGCTCCCAGTGTCCACTTTAAAAAAAAAAGTATTCTTTCCAATGGTCAAGAATCTTTTTTTGAAAGTAATGAATTACACAGCTACAAAGTTAATGTCTCGGTGCAATTTATGCATTGGTGATTTTGCCCAATTTCTTAGCTGTTTCATTATTATACTTTGTATTGATTGAGCACGCTTAACATTAACAAGACCTTTCACACAATCTTTGGAACAGCCACAAATGTCCAGCTAAACATTATGATTAACACTTCCATTGCTAAACAAAAGATAGGAAAATTCCAGGTCTGTTCCTAGACAGCAAGTTGAAATTCAACATCCCTCCCCACACACACAGATAGTCCAAGTCAGTTATTGTCACCCTACCCAAGATACATTATTAAGTACCTAAAACAACACTACTTATATGAGGCATTACCTTGCTAACACTTTCAGGGTCACGACTCCTGCTCTCAAACTTGCTCTCAGGGTCACGACCCCTGCTCTCAAACTTGCTCTCAGGGTCGCAGAATTTAAAATAAAATTATTTTTTTCTTATGAAATGGTAGAGAATCTTTTTCTGAAGGTAATGAAACCAAAAGTACAAAATTTGATGGAAAATTTGTGAAATTACACTCTTACAAATTTAGCGATCTCAGAGATATTTATGCACTGGCAATTTCACCCGCTTTGTACCCTATTTTTGGCCAATTACATTGTTTCAGTTGAGCAAACTCATAGCTATTTCACTAGTATTCCTTATATTCCTTTGATATACATTTGAAAAATTTCAAGAGTCTCACTACTCTCGGAGCCCGGCCATGGGCCAGGTTCGTCTGGTGCTTGCCTGGTCAACCAGTCTGTTGATGCTGGAGGCCTGCTGCCCCACATATCCATCACATCATGGTTGATCTGGCACCTGGTGAAGATACTTATCCAGTTTCCTCTTGAAGATGTTGAATAGTCTGGGGCCATAAATGTTGATACAGTGTTCCCTTATTGTCCCCACTGCACCCCTGCTCCTCACTGGGTTTATTTTGCTCCTGCCATATCTCTCACTCCAGTATGTTGTTATGGCAGTGTGCAGATTTGGGACCAGGCCCTCGAGTACTTTCCACGTATGTATTATCATATATATCTCTGCTCCGCTCTAGTGAGTACAGGTTCAAGACTTTAGGGCGTTCCCAGTAATTTAAGTGCTGTACTGGCTCAGTGTGTGCTGTAAATGATCTTTTTATTTGTTCCAGCTCTGATATTTCTCCTGCTTTGAATGGGGCCGTCAGCACTGAGCAATATTCCAAATGAGGGAGCACTAGCGATTTGAAGAGTGTCACCACTGGCATTATTTCCCTTGTTTTGAATGTTCTCAATACCCACCCCATCATCCTCCTGGCTGTCGTGATCTTTGTCTTATTATGTTCTTTGAAAGAAAGGTCAGCTGACATAATTAATTCCCAAGTCTTTTGCATGCTCCTTTCATTCTATTTGGTGACCCTCTTGAGTTTTGTATACAGTGTTCCTTTCGTGTTCATTCTTTCCATACCTAAGCAGCTGGAACTTATTACCATTGAACGTCATGTTGTTCTCCATTGCTCACTGGAAAACCCTACTTATGTCTTCCTGTAATTTTTCAGTGTCTTCTACCGTAGTGACTTTCATGCATATTTTAGTGTCATCTGCAATGATGATACAAAACTGTGTTGGGTGTTTTTTATTTATGTCTGCAATGAGGATGAGAAACAGCAGAGGTGCCAGGACAGTGCCTTGCGGAACTGAAATTTTTTACCTCGCTGATGCTGGATTTTGCTCTGTTTACTACTACGTACTTTTTGTGTTCTGTGTTAGGAACCCAAGAATCCATCTGCCTACCTTTCCCATAATGCCTATGGCCCTCATTTTGTGCGCTATCACTCCATGATTGCATTTATTAACCTTTTCGGAGTCTGTGCCGTATTAGTACATTTTACGCACCAGGATCGGTGCTGTACTAGTACGTGTAAATTCTAGCAGCCTCAAATTAAGTGGGAAACAGCTGGTAGGCCTACATATGAAAGAATGGGTCTGTGTGGTCAGTGTGCGCAGTATAAAAAAATCCTGCAGCACACACTGCATAATGAGAAAAAAAAACTCCAACCGTATTTTCCATTTAACCCTTTCAGGGTCCAAAGGGGGTCTCCGAAACTCGTTCTCAGGGTCCAAGAATTTAAAAAAAAAATTATTTTTTCTTATGAAATGATAGAGAATCTTTTTCCGATCATAACGACACAAAAATGATGAAATTTGATCGAAAACTAACGGAATTATGCTTTCGCGAAGTTAGCGGCAGCCATAACACTTACGCATCGGCGATTTCGCCAACTTTGAGCCCTATTTTCGGCAAATTCCAATGTTTCAGGCAACTAAAATTATAGCTATTTCGCTAGAACTCCATTTCTGCTATCGATTGAGTACAAGAAACCGCCTATTTACCTATTACAACTACCCAAAATAGTGGACAGAAAATGGCAATTTTGCCAATTTCACACAAATTTCAAACGACGCCAATTTCAAAATAGGGTCCAGAATAAACAAGACAAACATTCCTGGCACTAAAATAACGTCTTCTCTGTTCATTAGTCACATTTCCAGGCCCCTTTTACATTACTTTTGCTTTTCATTTTGAATTTTTATTCTCACAAAAAAATAGAAGATTTACTGTTATGTATACAACTGAATCATTGTAAAAATGGTATAAATAATATTAGAGCACTTGTGCATGAATATTAGACTCGCCAGTTGATGTGTATTGGATGCATTGTGTGATTTGTTTACTCTTGAACATCGTCAAAAATCGAACATTTTCGCTACTTTGAGCTCAATTTCAAGGTACTTGTCTTTGTCAAACCAATAAAAATCATCTCAATTTCTGTAATATATCTTCCAATCTATCAAATGAGACCAAGAAAACGAGAATACATCAATAAATACCATACGAAAATAGACTGCAAAGTCGCTGTTTTATACCAAAAACACGGTCAGAGTTTTTTTTCCTCATTATGCACTGTGGTGTGCAGGATTTTTTTTTATACTGCGCACACTGACCGCACAGACCCATTCTATCACATATAGGCCTAACAGCCTGTTTCTGCTTGATTTGAGGACGCTAGAATTTAGGCGTACTAGTACGTCAATAACCCCAGGGCGTAAGCCGTACTAGTACGTCAATAACCCTGAAAGGGTTAAAACTGTGAATTTGCAGTCTATTTTTGTATGGTATTTATTGATGTATTCTCGTTTCCTTGGTCTCATTAAATAGAATGGAAGATATATTACAGAAATAGAGATGATTTTGATTGGTTTTACGAAGACAAGTATGTACCTTGAAATTGAGCTCAAAGTAGTGAAAATGTTTGATTTTTGCCGATGTTCAAGAGTAAACAAATCACGCCACGTGTCCAATACACGTCAACTGGTGAGTCTAATATTCTTTCACAAGTGCGGTGATATTATTTATACCGCTTTTACAATGATGTAGTTGTATCTATAACAGTAAATCTTCTATTTTTTGTGAGAATAAAAATTCAAAATGGAAAGCAAAAGTAATGTAAGAGGGGCCTGGAGACGTGACTAATGAACAGAGAAGATGTTATTTTAGTGCCAGGAATGTCTGCCTTGTTTATTCTGGACCCCATTTTGAAATTGGCATCGTTTGAAATTTGTGTGAAATTGGCCAAATTGCCAATTTCTGACCCACTTTTTTGGGTAGTTGAAATTGGTAAATGGGCAGTTACTTGTACTCAATCGATAGAAGAAATGGAGTTTTAGCGAAATAGCTATGATTTTAGTATTCTGGAACATTGGAATTGGCCAAAAATAGGGCTCAAAGTGGGCAAAATCGCCGATGCGTAAATATCATCGAGACCGATAAATTCACGAGAGCATAATTCTGTAAGTTTTCCATCAAATTTCATACTTTTGGTGTCGGTATGTTTGGAAAAAGATTCTCTATTATTTCATAAGATTTTTTTTTTTTTTTCAAAAAAATTTTGATGCTGAGAACGAGTTTGGGAGAGGGCCTGTCAACCCCCAAAGGGTTAAATGCCTTTGGAAAATCTGTGTAAATCACATTGCATTTTTGTTGTCTTCCAACGCCTCTGTAATTCTGTCATAGTGGTTCAGCAGCTGTGACAGGCATGATTGTAAAAACTCTAAAACCATGCTGGTTTGGGTTATGTTGGTTGTGCTGGTCCATGAAATTTGTAATTTGCCATCTCATCACTTTCAAAGATTTTTATGGTGTGAGAAGTTAGGGCTACTGGTCTGTAATTTTTAGCTAGTGTTCTACTACCTTCCTTATGCAAAGGAGCTATGTCTGCACTCTTTAAAGCCTCCAGTATTTCACCTAGATTTAGGCTTTTTCTCCAGAGAATACTGAGGGCTCGTGCTAGTGGTATTTTCCACTTCTTTATAAATAGAGCATTCCATGAATCTGGTCCAGGTGTTGAATGAGTGGGCATGTTATCCATTTCTTTTTTGAAATCTATGGGATTTGTATTAATGTCATTTAGTTGGTCTGTGCGACCTTCTTTTGGAGTGAAAAATGTTTCTGCATTCTCTACCTTGCTGTCATTTAGTGGGTTGCTGAACATTGACTCATACTGTTCTTTTAGGATTTCACTCATTTACTGTTCATCATTAGTATATAAGTCTCCTCTCGATAATAGTCCAGTTCTACAGGTAGTTTTTAGCTTGGATTTTGCATAGGAATAAAAATATTTTGGGTTTCTTGTAACATAGTGGATGGCCTTTTGTTCCCTTTGTACTACTTCTGTTTGGTATGACATTCTAAGTTTTTGCTCTAATTCATTGATCTCTTGGCTAAGGCTATCTTTCCTTTGTAGCGACATACAGTGGACCCCCGTTTTTCGTAAGCATCGAATTTTGTAATTTTTGCTAATTGTAAAGTTTTTTCGTCAAAATATTGCCTCGCAGATCGTCATTTGACTCGCTAATAGTCATTTGTCCCAAACACGTACGAGCGGCCTGAGTGGCCCCTCACACCATTCACAGTGTGCCATTGTTTATCAGCGAGTGACCGTCACCCCATGCATTCATACGATACATTTTGTAATATTCCATTCTTTTTTGTGCTTGCAACTGCTAAATAAGCCACCATGGGGCCCAAAGAAAGCTTCTAGTGCCAGCCCTATGGTAAAGTAGGTGAGAAACACCATAGAATTCAAGAAAGAACTCGTAGCAAAGTACCAAAGTGGAGGAGGAAAAGAGAGGGGAGAATATGCCTTCTTCAGTGATTCAGCGATTCTACGATATGTATGATACTAAAGCAGCAGGAGTTGATAAAATAACTCTTCCAATGTTGTTGGAGGTATATAGGGCCACTGACAACATATTTTTCCCTTTGTTTTTTTTTTAAACCAAAATTTTTTAAAAAAAAGGTTTTTTGAAAATTTTGAAAACGCTTTTTTAGGGGGGTTATTTTCCCAAAATTTTTAAAATTAATCGTTTTATCCCCATTTTAAAAAGGCCCAAATTTTAATTAATTAGTTTTAAATACCCCCTTTTTTTAATTTTTTTTTTTTTGGGGGTAAAAACCCAGGGGAAAAAACTTTGGGGGGGTTTCATTTTTAAAAAATTTTAAAAAAATTATGAAAAATTTTAAAAAAGGGATACCTTTTTGGTTACTTTTTAATAGGAAATTTAAAAAATTTTTTTTTCCCGGGGGGAGGATTGGGTTTTGTTTACCTTTTTAATCTCCGGATTGCCCCTTAATTAATTATATAATTATATTTAAATTTTCTATAATTTTATATTGCGAATTTCTTTAAAAAAATTTTTTTTTTTTTATTTTAAATTTTAACTATTATATTAGGTAGGATTTTTTTTTTTGTGTGAGGGGTGTGTAACTGCCTTGGGTTGGCAACACGTTAGGGTGCCGGCCTTTGTTTCGGGGGGGGTCAGCTGACACACCTGAGTGGGTGGTGTCCTCTTTTCCCCCTCTCTGGGCCCGTGCCCTTTGCCCAGTCAACTCCCACTCTTGTTTTCTACATTAGACTCTGTTTGGGGAGAGTATGATTGTTGGGAGGAACATACTTCTCAGAAATCTGTGTAACTCTGTTCACAGAGAATAGACTAGCATTTTTCGACTTTTCTGGGTTTTGTGTCACTTTACACTCTTTTAAACCAGGTCTCGCTTAGCTCTGACCTAATTGATAAAGGGATCTGTGCACCGCCACAGTTTGGGGGTTTTTGCTGAACCAGTTTTGTAGAAAGGAGTTTTTGGGCTGTTTTTTGGGGGATCACTGATGGGCCCCAGTTAGGGGCGATTTTCTTCTCCTTGTTCCTGATTTTTTGCTGTTGCCTGTTATATGCTGTTCTTTAAGGCTTTTTCTGACAATCAAGCTGTTCTGTTTAATTTTTTAGTAAACTAGTTATGAGAAGTTGCTGTCGTACACTGGTTGGTGAGCAATTACCGGGAGCACACTTAAAACATTTATTTTATTTTATATATTATTGTTATTACACATTTAATGGTACTTGAGTCATTTATATATATGTGCCCCCAGAAAACTTATTGTATATGAGAGCTGAGGAGCACCCCCCAAT